>JAECUM010012372.1:0-14626 GCA_016617855.1 Megalonaias nervosa | reverse complement strand
GACTCTTAAAGTATTTTGTGTATTGCTGTGAAACTTTACATGTACATATTAGGGTCATGATCAGAAGAGCAATCACTGTATTTGCACTAGATGGGTGCCCCAAACTGGCCGAGCAGTCTAAAGTACTTGCCTTTTACCGATCACTGCCATCTCACCTCTGTCTCGGGGGTTGGCCAATGTGAGTATGTGAGAAAGCTTGCCTGTGGGATAGTGGTTCTTACTGGGTTCTTCCTCCACCAATTATACTGTCAACCATGTGTAGCCTATTATATGCTGTAGACTGGTGTTAAACCAACTACAACAACAACAAAATCTGCACTAGTTTCAGTAGACTTGTGCCCATTTCTGACCAGTTCCATCAGGAGGTAGTGACAGGATTTGGGACAGGCTCACCATTTCACTCTTGGTACTTGCTAGTTGTTTCTTTATTACATCCCCATTACTAACATCTTGTTAAGTCTGTTTAGCTGGTGTAAATATCACAACTTAGGAAATATTATGCAAATCAATGGATAAATCCCCAAATAAATTTTAAGTTCTTATATTTTCTTTGAAGCAGAAATCCAGCTTCCCTGATTTAAGTTTCTCTTTGGGATCTCCATTCAGAACTCTAGGGAGTTCCATGGGCTGAACTTAAGAAATAATTCTCCTTTTCTTTTAGATCGAGGGGCCTGTAGTAGCTCCAGTGTCCTCATTTAAATACTAAGAGTTGGAAGGTCCCCATAAATTATTAACTTTGGCGAAAAGGAACCTCATAATATATTTCCCTTAAAACAACCGAATGTATTAACCTTAATGAAAGGAGGACCTTGTATTTATTAACTTGATAAAAAAATATTCATAATCCAGCCTTTGCACACAACCCAACCCCAATGGAAAAAGGCTTTATAAAGTGAGCAAAAACTGATCAAGGTTTGTTTTAATCGTGTCCTTAATTGCCATGTAATGAGCATATATTTTTAAACCTGTACAGAGTTCTGATGTCACAAACTGAGCAAGTCAACCATTCTACTTTTGCAAATTCAGCTGTAAACCAGTCATGTGTATATTCTTATAGGCATTGGAATCTTTAAAGAAGCTTGAAGGCTTCAAAAAGCATAGCTCATTCATTCTGTTACTGGCAGTATTTTTCTCTTTTTTTCATGAACAATATACATGATATAATCTTGCAAAATTTTTACTTTCGGTGGTACAGTCAACTATGAAATGAATTAATTTATTTTCATGGATTACAATTTTCGTTGTTTTTCCAAACCATTTTTATCAGTAATAAATTCATGGATTAGGGCAGAATTGCTATTTCTTTTTCTTTAACAGAACAATCATTCATTGGTTGGTCGTTATATTTGTGGTTTGTAGCAACTGTCAAATCCAAAAATTTGTACCCCACAAAAAAATAGTGAATATACATCATATCCATGTTACACACCACCTGAGTGATTGATACCCTCCAGAAATAAACTCAGTCAGGCATGAAAATTTCTCATTAAATCTTTGAAAAAAATGTTATGACTATCTGGCATATGTAAAAAAAAAATGCTTCTTATTCATCCTAAAATTAACTGTAATCTTTTAAATTGTAACTATAATCAAAAATCAGATTCATAAACACTCTTACAGGAGTCCAGAAATAAAATTTTTCCTTTTATGTGTGTAATTCTCTACAAATTTTAATTCGACTGTAATGTTTATAAATTCAATATCGTAGGCGGGTAGTGATTATATTGCGTGGATAATACCGCGATTCCGTAAATTGCCAAGTTTTTCTGAGTTTTGATGAGACAACAGATCACGTGGTCCTGTGACGCAATGCTAGCCAGTCCTCAAATACAAACAGAAACATGGTGACTGAGACAGACATGAGGAGACCAGATTTGGGTTGCACATTCAAAAGTTGAATCTGCTTCCGAGATATGCTCATAACTATATATGTTGAATTGTGTGTTAACAACGTGTTTAAGACCTGAAAGCATAAAAGTACAACAGTAATGGCGCTCATATTTCATATTTTGGAATTTAAAAAATCAATGTAATTTTAAAATAAATACTTATGACTTGTGTGCTGTGCAAAAATGTGATAAGGATTAAGTGATGGTGCCCAATGTAAAAATTTAAAATTTTCCACAATGTAATAAATTAATTTAAGAAGGATGAGATTCAATCGTATTATATGTAAATAACATATTCATTACCTACCCCCAACACACACACACACACACATACACACACACCACCTAAGGACTAATATTTTGAAAATACACATCCAACACTGAAACACAGAGATAATACTGAATTCCAGGCGAAGAGACTAGAACAGGAACCGACTTGAGTGTGAAACAATATCCATTACCTGGGAGGTGTAAAAGGCATTGAGAATGGTTTTCATCGGTCGTAACTTAAGCATTAGTTTTTCAACAAAAAAAACTCCAAAAATAAATCTGCAAAGGAGAAATCATAAGTAATTAATTTAATCATTAAGAAGCTTCCTTCTTATGATTCAATTACAGTGTATTTTACATGCAGGCTACAGTTAGCATATTGACAGATCTGATAATATATACATGTCTGGTATAACAGTTGATGTACTGTACTGGTCAGTGCTCAAAAAAAATTTTTTTAGGCACAGGCCCCAGGCTGATGACTTAAATGGACTCACAAGCCCTGACTGAAATTCCACAAGCCCGGACAGTTCATACCTGTCAACTCTCAAGCCTTTTTCAAATAGTATAAAACTGCAACCAAATATAGTATTTCTGCTGATCTTCATATTTCTGGCAAACACTGTTGCTAAAATGATTTTTTTTTTTTGCCATTTACCATTATCCTTTTCAAATAAAGAACAAGATTGTTCAATTAGCTACAAAATGTATGATGGAAAAAGAAAAAGAATTAGGCAGTAATTTGTTATTCTTTTTTTAAAAAAAATTATCTGCATTTAAAATCAATTAAGAAATAATTCATAAAGAAAACAAACACAGATATTAAACTGATCATATTCTACTTAAGAAACAGTTTCCTGTTGTAGGCAGAGAAGACAAACATATGAGTGTATCACAAACCTCCATCCCAGATTTAGTAGTATGTTTTATACAAATAACTAATAAAATAAAGTACAAGGCACACTTTTTGTATTTGCAGGAACAAAACTATTTACATTTTCATGCAGGTAAAATGAATGTTGCAACCAAGACTGATTCTTAGGCATACATACCGCATATGCTTGCTTATGAGTCCAGCTGCAAAATGCACACCTCCAGATCTGTCATCACATAATATGCTGGTAGATCTGGGTCTGTGCACTTTGTTCGGAGTAATTAGTAAAACAAGCAACATAGACACTGATTTGCAGGCGCATTATGCTATGGCAGATCAGGATCTTTGTTGTTTGCAGTTTGATTCATCTTATAAGTGAGTATATAAAGTAGATTTGTATTGTTATAGCTTGAATTCATCAGTGCTAATGAACTAACCCCCAACACCACCACCACCAATATTATAATTAAAAAATAGATTAAAAAGATACAAAAATGAGAGATGAAATCATGGCCCTTTCCCTACCCCAGCAACTGATTCAGAGGACATTGCTTATATCGGCTTCAGTGTATTGTTAACAAGCTGGTTTGAGAGCTCTGACATCAGCACTTAAAATTTGAGCATTTTGACACTTCAAATTTATTGGAAATTGTAGAACCAGAGTCATTTTGAGGGTGTACTTGTGCCTTTTTAAAGTAACTAAGTTGATATATGTATTTTCTTTAAATTGTCTTTGAAACAAATGCTTCTTGACTTAAAATTGAAGGACAGTCACAGCTGAGTAAACATCTTAATTTAGACTGTCATCTAAATAAATGCTAAATGAATGTTACATGAAAAATTAACTGGTTAATAAACCTCCGTTGCAAACAAATTGTACAATAAGCAGTCAGCTCTGATCGTTAATGATGGTAGGATGCTTTTCTTGGTAGTTTAACAAATTATTGGCTATATCATGTTAAGGAAATGGTGCTAAGTACCTTACCCAGGAATGCACCAAGGCAACCAGCCTGTGCTAGGCAGGGTGGGTATCCAAAGCAACCATCCAGTGCTAGCCAGGGTGGAATTTAAAGCAACCATCCAGTGCTAGCCAGGGTGGTATCCAAAGCAACCAGCCTGTGCTAGAAAGAGTGGATATCCAAAGTAACCAGCCTGTGCTAGCCAGGGTGAGTATCCAAAGGAACCAGTCTGTGTAGCCAGGGTGAGTATCCAAAGCAACCAGTCTATGTAGCCATAGTGAGTATCCAAAGCAACCAGTCTGTGTATTCAGAGTGAGTATCCAAAGAAACCAGTCTGTGTAGCCAGGGTGAGTATCCAAAGCAACCAGTCTGTGTAGCCAGGGTGAGTATCCAAAGCAACCAGTCTGTGTAGCCAGGGTGAGTATCCAAAGCAACCAGTCTGTGTAGCCAGGGTGAGTATCCAAAGCAACCAGTCTGTGTAGCCTGGGTGGGCATTTGATCTGCGAGCATTGGATTACAATTATATTTTTCACCAAATTTAAAGTTTTTTCACAAATTGCAAATTAGGTGACTGACAGACGAAATAGAACATCTGATTATGTAAGAATGGTATGCAGCCCTAAATTTGCTGATTTGCTGATAATTACTACATACCCCATGGTATTGTTTTAGTTTGGTTTACAGATGTCACATAGATCATCATACCATTACATTCTTATATATTTATTATTGTTGTAATACTTATGCATTTATTTATGAATGATCTTGACAGTCTATCACCCCAAATTATATTCCAACTCTCATTTAATTCCATCCATTTGTTTTACAGGTAATGTGTTCTGCCAGTTACAAAACACACCTTTGCTTTCTCAAGTGGGATAATAATTATTGTCTGAGGAAAAAGTCCATCGCATCCAAATAGCTCATGTACAATTCTGGCTTGTTACAATCATGTATTTAAATACTGTTTCATTTTATTTTTATTCTTACAGTATTTTTTGTTGTTTTTTAAGCTTTGCTACTCTGTTGATCAGAGGTGATGCCATTCTTTATTAGCTGAATATTTTAACCAGAGCTTTAATTGTTGAGTTGTTTTGTTTTTGATACATGTAATATGTGTAGATATACTGTTTATACTTTTGATGTCATGTATCTTGCAAGAAAAGAAAAATCGCCCCGTAAACCCCTCTGACCCCGATTTCTGATATTCATGGGTGTCTAGCATTGTTTCTATGCAGACCCCACAAAACATGCACAAATTTGTTGTCATCTCATGTAAATACAATGTTTTTAGTTGTGAGATGTATGGATATAGAATGGTTTAATTGTTAAATGCCTCTCTGCTCTTTTCCTTTTCATGTCTACAACACACACATACACACGTTACACAGGATTCAGATTTTTACCCAAACATTCACGTGACAGCCAGATATTTGTGAAGTTTAATATTAAACATTCAGAGAAGGTATACCTAGCTGTTACACAAATAGAAAACATGATACATCTAAGTATTAAATTTTCCAGAAATGTGTTATGTCAGTTCCAGATTTGCTCATACTTTTATCTTAATATTTTTTTTATGATTCACTCAATTTCCTCTCAAACTAATCCTTTTATATCTCAATAATCCAATTATAAATCAATGCTGTAGAATTCCATTCAACAACAGTAATTTATTTCACTTTACTGTGTTTAGTTCTACTTGTCATAGACCAGAAGGGCTTATACAAGGGCCAGTTTTCCACTGTCTGAAGTCTGTCCAGCCATTAGTACAGAAGGGCTTATACAATGGCCAGTTTTCCACTGTCTGAAGTCTGCCCAGCCATTAGTACAGAAGGGCTTATACAATGGCCAGTTTTCCACTGTCTGAAGTCTGTCCAGCCATTAGTACAGGTTATTGTTACTCCTCCTAAACTACTTTGAGGATTGCCATGAAACTTGACACATTCATTCATCCCAAGTCTAAATCAAAATGTCCTGCGCGTACATCCTATATGGCCACCACAGCAACCGTCTTGAAAATCTTACTGTCACTATGCCTCCTAAATGGATGTTAATATGTCATTTATACTAGTTTTTAGATTGTTTTGTTACCAGAAGTCAATAAAACTGTCAGTGCCTAAGCATATTCTAAAGCTGATGACTAAGCATATTCTAAAGTTGATGACTTAAGTATATTCTAAAGTTGACAACTAAGCAAATTCTAAAGTTGATGACTAAGCATATTCTAAAGTTGACAACTAAGCGTATTCTAAAGTTGACTGGGTCTGGTTTACACATTATTTTATGTTTGAGGTGTCACCATCTAAGCTTGTTTGGTCAAAATGTTTTCCTAACATTTTGAAAACTATATAGCTATGAAGCACAAGCTAAATTAGACAATGAAAGCTTATCTCTTGACATTTATAAAAAAAATCCTATTTTGAACAGTTGCCCCAGAGTCTGTAGTACACATCAGTCTAGAACACCATGTTTCTTAACTATATCATGTCATATTGTGTCAGTACATAATACCTTTAGAACAAAATACATGAAACCTTGGCCTAAATTGAAAATAAAAGATACTAGCAAACACAACTAATATCAGCCTCCAAAACTTACTTGGGCACCTGATAAAGTAAAACTTATAAAACTTTTCCAGAAATGTATATCAGTTAGGTGTTAACTATTTTCAAGGTTGTAAGTTTGCTTGTTCTCAAGTAATAATTGATTTTTAAAGGTAAAGATGGAATGAAATGCTTTTGCTGGGTGAAATTCTACAGTATTGTGTTTTGACAGGAAATAAATAAGTCTTTTCTTTTTTTATAACACTTTGCTGTATCGCCTTTGAACACTTTTATATTAAATTTGACATATATGACTGCCACATTAATTTCCATGTAAAAGTGTATATGGCAGGAGCCATCAGATTTATTACTTTATATATATATATATATGTATAGTATTTGTGAGTGGCCATTGTATATTGTAATATGGAAAGGCTATCATTAATACATGTAGTGGGTGACCACTGTACATTGTAATGTAATATGAAGAGGTAGTTGTTATTAGTGAGTGACCACATTACATTGTTGTGCTGGCAGCTTTAGATGAAACCTTAAGACCTAGAATTATGGTATTTCAGGACTACTTTGTGTTGACACTTCATAGTTTTGTGCACTGTTTGAATGTTGTAAAATGTTTAGAATATCTTAGTGTCATTGTTTCAGAAAGAGTGATGAATCGCTGCCTTTACTTGTTAATGGAATCTACTTTTTCTGAAAAACCCTGAACTTGTTAGTGGTTTGATAAGTGTTTGACTACAGCAGCTAGGTACCTAGTACAGTCAATCCTGTATACATACAAAACACTATAATAGTACTAATGAACTGGGATGAAAATTCTGTAATTCCTTGATAGTAAGTAAGTCATATTAAGAACAATATTAGGGCAATATCTTATCACTTTCTACTTACAAAAATAAAGCAATAAACATTACTTGTTTCTCATAGATTTCCACATCCAACAAATGTATGCTTATTAACATTATTGTATGCTAAAAACATAGCTACTTTTATGAATGCTTACATTTCTTTTATATGATAAGACTATCAGCAAACTTATTAGGAAAACAAATAAAGAAATTAAAATTGAGTTTCATTTAGCTTATTTACCCCAGTTATCATCCAGATTGTATGTCACCTTCTTGTCTCTCTCTCTCTCTCTCTCTCTCTCTCTCTCTCTCTCTCTCTCTCTCTCTCTCTCGTGGTGGACCCAGATGGCTGAGTGGTCAAAGGTGCTCTCCTTTACAGACTACAAACATGTAACTTGAGTCTGTGTGGGTATGTCAGAAAACTTGCCAATAGCTTCCCATGGGTCAGTGGTTTTTCTATGGATTTTTCAGGTTCTTCCTCCACCAGATATACTGGTTGCCATGTACAGACTTTCATGTGCTGAAAAATGGTGCTAATCCAAAAACAACTCTTTCTCATGCAGTTAAAGTACTTTATTTATCATTTATGTTTGGATCGGAAATTTATTAATTTTTTTACCCTCTTCCGAACTTATCTTCAAGAGAAAGATACTCTTATGTGTCCCCAAACCTTTGGAAAGAGGAAATATAATGCTGAATTTGCTGCTTCTCCTCACCCATGATTAGATGATACAATAAACTCGGTAAATAAAATGCATAGTTGATAATATATTGAATGAAACTATCCTTACACTATTCTCATTTATTCCTTCTTGTATGTATTTAATCAAATTGGACTTGAAACATTTATTAGAAAAGCCTTCATAGAGAAAGGACATATACTTGCTATCTTTCTTGACTTGGAAGAAAACTTGTGACCGAACATAGAAGTTCGGCATATTGAATGACCTTTTCAATCTAGGTCTAAGGACCTGCCTAACTAAGTTTATATCCAATTTTTGGGAAGGATATAAATTTCTGAGTTAATGTAGGAACAACCCTTTCTGAAAACTATCCAACAGATATGGGTGTTACTCAGATCATCGTATTGTCAGTCACCCTTGAAAACATTAAAATTAACAGCATAATCCTGGAACTGACTGTTCATTATATGACAGTATTAGTTCTAATCAGGTGCATACTCTATTTACTCACCTATAACTGGAGACCAACTGCACACAGCATAGATCATGATCTGATGTAGCACAATGCACCTGCAGATCAGGGTCTTTATTGCTTGTTCTACTGATAAGTCCTAACAAAATGCACAAACCCAGATCTGCTGACACATTATGCAATGGCAGATCTGGGTATGTGTTGTTTCAGTTGGACTCATCATATAAGCAAGTATATATGGTAGATGGAGACTGATAGCAAAGTCACAACTTTAGGCATATTTTTTACATCCAGAATTATCTAATGTAAACTGAACCATCGAATGTAAATTATAAGTGCATTTTAGTTTAATGGTCATTATGTACTATATATGAGTATAGACAGCTACAGAGGTATTAGACATAGATGTATATAAAAAGCAGTGCTATCATATTGAAAAATAGAACTTAATTATGTTGAATTTCTACAGAAGAGTAGAAATAAGTGTGAAAATGTTAATTAGTAACCAGAATCTATGACCTCAAAGATATGCCACAAAGTGCTTTCAATGGAATCATTTCATGTGCAAGATTAACCAAGATGGCAGCTCAAAATAGCATGCAGTGGTTTCTATAATTCTTCTCCAAGACTTTATGAACCTCATTTGCAGGCTTTTCAAACTCTTAAGTTTGTCTCCATGAAAAACCTACCACCTGTGTTAGAAACCAGATTAACTAATATTCCATATTCTATCATGACTGTAAGTGATGAGCGAGACATGGCTAGTAATACTGCCCCCTTCCTAAATATTATGTACAACTTGCAAGTATCACAATCCACATTATACCACATATGATACCCGCCCTGAAGTAATTCTGGACACTGCACTAGACTTAGTTAAGAGGACACTCCAAGATGGAGGAATCTACAAAAGTTGAAATCCGAATGAGAATCATTATGTGATGGCAACATAAACTAGGCATACAAGAATGGCTTTAGGAGTTTCTTCAGCTCAGTGAAAAGTTCTGTAGAGAACAGGCCAATGTCATGGTTGTGTTTACACAACTATTATCCTCTGCTTCAACCCCCAATGGCACCATACATGCCAATGATCTTCATATAAGTGATCTTCCTACAGACAGCTTCTTAAGCACCAGTCCTGAAAAGATGGACCCATTAATACCAAGGCTAAAACAAAGAAAGACCTAATTGTCTAGGCCTAAAACAAAGACCTTAAGGCCTAGGTCAAAAACAAAGACCTTTAGGTCTAGGCCTAAAGTAAACCAAGGCCGAAGGCCTATGTTGACCAACTACAAAGTGAACTTGTTGCCAAGGACACTGCTTGTAAATATGTAGAAATAATCTAGAGAATATTTCCTGTCATAAAACTTCAATACATGCTGAAGGGAACACAAAGAAGAAATGCTGTAGCCACACAAATGGATACACATGCTAATACCAGAATAACTTCGAAGGAAATTATGCTGGATATACAATCATCACAAACAACTCCCATCCCCCTAAAAGAATGAAAACAGTTCATACAAAATTGGGTACCACAGAAGCTGCTAATGTTGCCATGATTGATTCCATATCATCAGGAATAAGTGCAATGCGTATATCCAGATACTGGATTCTAAACAAAGAAGACTGAATTCTTTCCACTTGTATGTGAAATAATATCGTTCGATTACCATGATGATCGAGTAGAAATTATGAAAGGAACAAGAAACCTATCTTTGCAGTATAACACATACTTATCACACTGTATCATCTCTGTATAATGCTAGTAAATTATGCAATACCATTGATGTTACTTCTCTCTCTGAGGCCCATCAAGTGACAATATGTCCATGTCTTTGTAAATCAGTCTCATATTGAACATTTTGACGTATCCAACTCTATTATATGTGGTCAAGGTACAACAAACGAGTCTCGTATTTTTCATGTGTTTATGTAAATAATTTTCAAGGTGATGAAATGCAGTCTGTCAAGTCTAATAACAATACACTGCATAGTGCCATGGCTGTAAATCAGTCCTATTATCCAAAACATCTTCTGTTCAGTTTGTTTAAAATAGGTTTACAAGTAGCCAACTTAAATATCCAACATATGCTTTCTAAATTAAATGAGATTATATTAATGCAACAGCAAACTAGATCAATCAATATTCTAATGATACTGATGATTTTGCTCTCTGAATTCAAGTGTTCAACTTTGAATTTAAAGATAGGGTATTTATGGTGGGTGGGGTGTTCTCTATGTAAACAGTTACATTAGTTATAACAGACATGTCAATCTTGAGATTAATGGGGTGGAGAGCATCTGGTTTGAAATACGATACTGGGACATTAAACAGTTTGATGAGGAAAAGTTCTTAAATGATTTAATTTGCAAAACCTTCTACTCAGTTAGCAACAAATCTGATATCAACACTGCATTAGACACATCTCAGTTATTAAATGCAGTCTTAGATAAGCATGTGCCAATTAAAACAAAAAGGGTTAAACATCAAATAACATTCAGTTTACTTACCCCTGAAACCATGAGGCTAGGCACCTAAGGAATAAATTCCACAAGAAAAAAGACATGAAAAACTATAGAAAATAGAGGAATAAAGCTATATACGTGGCTGATACGGCAAAAGAAGACTACGGTAAAAAGGCTATTGATGAAAGTGAGAGTACTAATACATTGTGGAAGCATCTAAAGAGAACTGAACCCATCCATGGACAGTTGTTTTCCTAACAGACAAGCAATTCTAGTAACTTTATTCAGAACCCGACTAACATCCCAATTGAGCTTGAAGCCCTTCTATCATTTGTAAGAGCTAAAATTCCTGATCATGAATATATTTCAATAGCCCATGTTAGTGAATTTGGTTTTGATGTACTTAACAAGATGGGTATTAATAAATCCCCTGTACAAAATGGCATTGGTCCAAAAATTCTTAAAATTGCTGCAACAGTAACTACATAGTCATTAACACATATTATCAACTTGCGTCTAATGAGTGGTAACTTTCCAGATACCTTAAAATGTGTAAAGGTTACACCTATATTTAAAAAGAAGAAAAAGGATCCATGGAACTACAGAACAGTATCCATTCTGCCCAGTCTGATTAAAATCAGATCTCCACTGTCCGTTGTGAAGAGCTGACAGCGACCACTTATTGGTCATCTTCTGATGACTTATGTTATCATAATAGCTAATTTTATCAGTCAGTCAGATGAAGTCCTATACCATAGAGTTTGGGAGACTGACCAGTTTGCAATATGTGCAGAGCGATTTGATTCATTTTCAGATTTCTGAAAGCTGCATTTCCATTGGCTAATTTGAAGGTCATCAGAGCATGACCTGTAAGTAGTCGCTGTCAGATTTCAAGGAGGACAGTGGAGATCTGATTTGAGTCAGCTTGCCATTCTACTTATACTATCAATATTTTATTTGAAAAGCAAGTACATGTTGCTATGCAGGTCTAATATTTTTTTTAAAAACTTACTTTCCATTTCATAGAGCACAATCAGGATTTAGAAAATATCACTCATGCCAAAGAGAACTCATTATATTAACAGATTTTTGGCTACAATATATGGATAATAGCTCTATGATTGTTTTCATTGACTTCATGAATGCCATTTTTTTTATTGATCATAAAATTCTGCTGCAAAAGTTGAACAATCACGGGTTTGATAATTTTTCTTTAAACTAGTTAAAATCATACATATACCAAAGTAAAAATTGGCAATACTAGCTCACAAACTTGCACTATTCATTCAGGGATCCCTCAAGGCTCTGTTTTTGGCCCTCTCCTCTCTGTAATTTATGCAAAAAAAAAATCTTTGATTAAATAATCAATCCATAAATACAGATTTGTCTGCAGATGATGCAACCATGGATACATCAAGTTCTGATAGTGAAGTTGTCCAAACAAGATTAGACTCGGATCTTAATAGGGTTCAAAGTTGGTCGCAATAAAATAAGAAGGAAATTAATGAAGGTAACACAAAATGTATGATTTTGGAACATCACAAAAAGTCCACCCAGAATTATCTCTTTAAATATATCTCTGCTTGACGGGATTTATAAATTTCAGAAAAGGGCATCATGCATTATTTTAGATGCATATATTGCTTATTAATCAGCGACATTGCTTACAGATCTAAAATGGTTTACAATATATGAACGAATTGATTTTCACAATGCAGTTCGTGATTTTCACAAGGCAGTTATTATATATATATATATATATATATATATATATATATATATATATATATATATATATATATAGTATATATATATATATATATATATATATATATATATATGGAGTTGTACCAGAGTACGTTAGGATTTATTCAGGCCTTGTTCAACACATCACCAGTTGAGATCAACATTACATGGAAAACTTTATCCACCAAAACCAGTAATGTGGAACAAGCGTCCATTGTCTGTAAAATCTGCAGAAAATATTATATTATATTATTTAAGAAGAATTATAATGAGCATGTATGTGTTACTAACAGATAAACATACAATTTCACATCTATAATACTAATGATAAAATAAACAGTAATTACTCGTATTTTCCTATGATGCAGATTGTTGTTCTTTTCTTAAGAGGGCGTCAAGGGAGAATAGTTCTTGAATAAATGAGTCACCCCCTAAAAATAAAGTATTATTATCATTATTATTATTAAAGGACAAGGCTTGGTAAGGGTCGTTTTTGTCCCCAAATCAGATTTAGATGAAATTCATACAGATAAAACAGGTTCCTCTCTCTTCTTTCAATATGTATTTAAATGTTATCCACGATTGCTTGAAATAAAGAAAAACGGCCATTAAACAGCCAGAGGTTTTCTCATTTGTTATGGTACATATGTTCGTGGACTATAGACACTATGGCTCAGTTTCAAGCTGATCGCCGAAAATGATATATCTAAAATTTGCATACAATATGCGTAATATTCAATGATTTTATGTATAAGTCTGGATTTTTATTTTATAGCATCGTTTAAATTATGTGTATATTTACCTTAGTTGATGACCTCTGGCAGCTATTTTGTTTTTAATTCAATACGTTAACTCGTGTTTATATTTAGGACTGATATGAGTGCCAAGATTCTGACAGAATCGCCATAAAATACCAATTAATTTATTCCTTGATTATAAATGAAATACGAAAAAGCTGAGCAGACATTTCTGTTCATTAGTAAAAGCCGGATGTTGCTACAGCGTATAATAAAGAAAACTAACAACAAACAAATGTTCAGAACATCGGCAACCAAATCGGTTTGTGCATGTAAGGGGGTGGGGGAGGATCTTACATTATACTATATTTTGTACCAATTCAGTATAAGTATCAAGTGACTTCAGTTTGGGAGAAATTATTGCCGTATTTAATACTTCTATTTCCACGATTTTCTTGACCATATATTAGTTCTATTTAATGGTTTACTTAATGTCGAGGAAATTAAAGTTGAACTTTTATGAATAACATGATATGCACAATTATTCAATCAATCAATCAATCAATCAGTCAATCCTGTTTTTGTTACATATATGTTAAATTAACAGCTTTATTTGATTGTTAAAATTATTTTGTTAAGATTATTAAAGGTAAATAGAACTGCTTCTATTTATTGTATGTCCTCCTCCTTCACACACACACACACACACACACACACACACACACACACACACACACACACACAGGATAAAGAGGTAATCCAAGTCACCGACAAGAAGACGGAAAATGAATATTGCTAAAAGTGGCTGACAGAAAGAAAATGTAGGTTTTTCAGGTTAAAATCTACCTGAATATATCACATCATGTTACATCAGATTCATTTCAAGAATGTACTAAATAAAATATCTTAGATCGGTATGCCACCTGGAAAAATGACCCCTACCACTATGTCTACATCATTGAAATGCCAAATAAATTTTGCTGTCGGCATACAGACGTAAAGTAGTAATTCTAGTATATTCTCAAATCCTATCAGATCTTCATAAAAGAAATATAAAATATTCCGGCAGATTAGACCATGCTAAACCTAAATTCCCTTCCTGTCCGTAAACCCGG
>JAECUM010012371.1:0-75485 GCA_016617855.1 Megalonaias nervosa | reverse complement strand
TCAAAGTGAATACATTTTGACATTGAGAGAGATCAAAGGGGAAGGAGATGTGCATTAAATAGGCAAAGCCCAAAATATGAGATACCATGACTTTATTTTTAAGACATTAGTGACCATTTTGAAAATCACAATCTATGAATTTAAAAAGAGTGACGAAAATGAATTGTAATATTCTCTCATGTCTTATAACAGGAATATGTGATACTGCATTTACATTATCATCCACTGTAAAAAAAAATAGCTTCCATACTTACATTCACCAGTAAATACAAAATAATTATTAAAATCCATATACATGTACAAATATTATATCCTACAAAATTAACTTCCATTTATCACCAGTACAATTTTTTAAAATAAACACTGTTACATTCAGTCATATCCTTGTGAGTACATGTGTGCATGTTTCATTATTCCTTGTTGTAAAACATTGTTCCTTTCCTCTGTTCTGTGCCTTAGTAATCAGCTATATTCAACATGACCAGTATAAAATAAAATTCTAAAATCTCCAGGCAATATCTTCTTTCAACTTCTGGGGTTTTTTTGAAATAGGTCAAGTTTTACATCTTACAATAAGTACAAAATGTGTGTGACAGGAATACACCTTCAAATGTAAGTGGGCTATTGTCGCAAAGTTTGCCTAGAGCATCTGCAGTCCATATTTTGCATCCATAGGTCAGCATATTGGTATAGTGTATCGCATTATGACATTTGTGACAAAAGGAAATGAGCCGAGTGTGAAATCGGTGACCCTTAATATAAGCCATATATAGAATAGTGCAGCATTATCCAGTTTAATCCAACTTGTGGTTTACACCCACTCATTAGGTTAAATTTTATAAAGCTAAGTGCTCCATTCTCTATATATAACTTGCTCTCACTGCATCGTTTGTCTTTGTCCTCCATGAGTAAACAGAAATGGTGTTGCACTATGGTTAAGCTGCATGTTACATACCTCTGTCCCACCATGATCAAGGTATGGTCATTTATTAAATTTGACAGGAATACTGATGGTTTGGGGTGGAAAAATGTCACTTGGGCTCACTCAAGGTGCAGATTTATCTTGCTCTAACTTCTCTATTTATTCCCAGTTTGACTAAATTTTTGTCAGTGACTCAGCAATATTCTTAAATTGCTTATGCAGATTCGGACAACAAAACCTTTAATTTCACTTAAGTTTATATGCTAATAAGTAGGGCAGAATGTAGTGAATAGATCAGTTTCAAATGTACTACAAACAAAACCTTTCTTGAAAAAGACTGTCTTAAATTAAAAGACTCCAAAATTTGATACATGTATTATGTTTGATACTCTATACACTTAAAAAAAAAAAAACTTTATTAAAGGGCCACTTGTCTAACAGGAAATTGGGGGTGGGCAAGAGGAGGGTTAAATACTCTCAAAAGATGAGATGAAATATTGTTTTTATTCAGTACTTTCTGAATTAAAGGTTCTCCATAGGAGCCACAGTATATTGCCTTATAGTGAGAGAGCCTTATAATGAAGTACATTAGTGAAATAAGTATTTAATGCAGACCTGTGAAATGGGTTCCATGGTCATAATTGCCTTAAAACAGGAACTATGTTATAATGAAGGGCCTTATAATGAGGTAAGTACTCTATAACTTGAGAAGTTTTACTGTATGGAGTTGACTCTTTGTGGGTATCATTTATACTTGGGTATAAGTCAAATCCAACTGCAAACTGCAGTCTCAGATCTGCAGGCGCATAATGCGCCTGCAGATCTGGGTCTGTGCAGTTTGTTAGGAGTAATTAGTATAACAAACAGGATAGACCCTGATCTGCTGTTGCATTATTCTGCGAAATATAAGATTTGTTGTTTGCAGTTTGACTGGACTTATTAGCTAGTACATATGGTAATAGTTACAGTAATGAGTGGGAATCAGATCAGATTGTAATGCTACAGGTAAGTGGTTTTAGTACAAGTAAATAGAACAACTACTTCTGCTTCTCATTCATTTAGATCAACCCATAAATACAGTGTGTATATACATTACAGCTTGGAGCAAACATTCCATTAGTTTTTCACACAGGAAGAGAAATTCTGAACTACAGAGAGATCCATGAAACCAGATACAGCTTAGTGGTCCATTTTTATTGTTCATGATTTTATTGGTATGCAAATCAGTTTCCAAGATTTTAGGAAAAAGAATCATCCTTGTGATATGTATTTTATGATATGACCTGTAGAGAGGGGCAAGATTTCTTATCAGCAAAGAAAAAAAAAACAGAAGTGTGAACTGCCAAGACTCCAGATAGTAAAGAGATCCATGTAATACAAGTATGTATGCGAGCATACCTTTCTCTTATCTTATCGTTTTATCAGGATTAATAATTTACAAGCTGTTTCCAGTTACTGTTACAATACAACTGGTTTCATAGGTAGAATAAAGTTTCAGTTAGATATTATATCTATGTTAAAGTATGTACTCTGAGTATGTAGCTTGCCTGAGTCCTCCTGGGTACTCTGAGTATGTAGCTTGCCTGAGTCCTCCTGGGTACTCTGAGTATATAGCTTGCCTGAGTCCTCCCGGACTAAACTCGAACACCTGGATATTTTTTCTTTCTGACATGTCAGCCTAGGTTGAGTGCCCAGTAAGAGATTTTAATAATAAAAATATTAACATGGGAATGCAACCATATTATTTTAGTAACTGTCTGGTTTTTATGTGTATCATTTATTATTGGAGGTAATTTTTGGTTTCACTGCAGTTTGAGTCTATATTTGTCACCATTTGGTACATGTTATATGTAGGTATAAAAAGTTTCATCAAAGAACAAAATAAGCATTCATTGTTGTATTTCTCCAAAAAACAGGGTAAGCATTCAGTGTTGTATTTCTTATGAGAACAGGGTAAGCATTCAGTGTCGTATTTCTTCTGAGAACAGGGTAAGCATTTATTGTAGTCACCCTAAATGCTGTACTGAATGGTTCTTACTGTATGTACTTGTGTACAAGTCAGGATCAATGCAAAGAGCATAGACCCAGATCTCTCATTGCATAATGTGTTGGCAAATCAGGGTTTATGTTCTTTGCTCTACTGATTAGTACTAATATAACTGCATAGACCCAGATCTGCCATCACATTATGTGATGACAGATTTGGGTCAATGCTGTTTACAGTTGTATCCAATTTTTTTGAGTATATATGGTACCATGCATAAGTAGTTGAGTTGTTAAAGAAATAAAATTGCTGCTGTGACCATCTCGATCTCTCCTCAGAGGTTATTTTTAATTAAATAGCTTTCACTGTAAGTAGTTCAATTTTACATGTGATAATTTTTGTTATAGTTGTCTCTGTTGTTGCCAGTAGTGGAGGACTGACCCAAATGCATTTTGTTTCATGGAATGTCAGTCCATTGATCATTGTAACCTACTTATATGCTAAATTCTTTATATGGCTGAATAGTGTGGTAACATCATACAAAAAAAAATAGGCTTATGGAATGAAACAATATATCTGGGAAAAATGCAGTATTTTAAAATCAAAACAAGTGAATTTTTGATGGAAGGAATTGAAACAGATTTTGACAGTGTAAGAATTTTTTCATTATTCAGTGTCTTGCCAGTGACAGTTTAAAATCATGTTCATCTGACATAATGTATTTTTTATTTTTGATCTTTTCAATTAAAAGATAGGTAAATTATTTTGATAAATATACGTAAAACAATGAATTTTACGTGATTTTTAAAATTGTTTAATGTTCTCAGTTTGCTTCCAGTATAGCTTAGAAAAAGTCCACAGGGGACAACAGTTCCTTAGCCCAAGTAAAATTCATGTTGGGCCAACAAAACTACATTTTAAGTAGTCCAAATTTTACATAGAAGCAAAACAAAAAAAAATCTGATTTTGAGACCATATTTTGTTGCATTACCCTTGTTGAGCTAGTAGGTAATGGAACTGTTGCCTCCCTGATCAGGCAAATAACACCTTGCTGGGCTAGTAAGTAATGAAATTGGTGCCTCCCTGATCAGAAAAATAACACCTTGCAGGGCTGGTAGGTAATGAAATTGGTGCCTACCAGATCAGGAAAATAACACCTTGCAGGGCTAGTAGGTAATGAAATTGGTGCCTCCCTGATCAGGCAGATAACACCTTGCTTGGCTAGTAGGTAATGAAATTGGTGCCTCTCTGATCAGGCAGATAACACCTTTAAAATATTCATGCAGAGATATGGTGCAAAGTGTGATAAATGTATTTAACTTTTTTTTGTGCTGAAAGTGTACTCAGTATCATCTGCATATGGGATTATATAATACTCAGGCAATTTGTTTGCTGAAAATCATGCAGATAAATCATAATTTTGAAAACACTAACATATTGATGGTAGAGGGAATGTGTAAAATCTGGAATTATGTTTAATCCTTAAAAGTGTATAGAATATGCAAGACTCCTTTAATATTTGGAATAATTAGAAAATTTGTTTTGTAAATTCCTAAACTGATTAGTGGATGCCATACACACTCACAAGTCCAACTGCAAACTGAATAGACCCAGATCGGCATTCATATATTATGCTGGCAGATCTGGGTCTATGCAGTTTTGTTAGGAGTAGTTAGCAAGCAACACAGATCCTGATGTAGTGGCTCATTGTGTAATGGCAGATCAGGGTCTGTGTTGCTTGCATTTATAAGAGAGTATAATTATATGGTTTGTGAAATGTGCAAATACAGACATATTCATTGCCTCTGTTGGGGTTTAGTACTGATGATGTTATTAGTCCTGATGTTTTGAATATATTATATGTTGTCGTCCGCAGTCATGTTGCACTGTAACAAAGTTGATACATATGATATGTCAATTTTATTATCATACACCATGACAGAGGATGACAATTCCTCTGTCCAACTAGTCAAATCAACTTAAATTCATCATTAACTTTCAAGGGAGATTAGTATTGTACTAATTCAGTTGAATGTACTTTTTATACATAACTTATTATTATTAATATTATTATTATTATTATTATTATTATTAATATTAATATTATTATTGTAAACCTTCATGGTAACTAGCCTAGTTTTTGGTAAAGAAAAAAATGGAGCGAAATTTCAAATTTTTAGGCAGCTTCCATGCATCCTCCAAGGTGTTTTTGGGTCAGTATTGGAATTGTTACTCTTGATCGGAATGCATGATCATTTAACCGTTTGCAGTGTTGCACCTCTGATCCCACAAGCAGTTGATGTTGTGTTCCCCTGTCCTCCAAATCTGGGGGGCAGACGAAATTTCAAAGGGATGAGGAAAAATACTGTATTTTCTGGGCACACTTATTATTGTTATAAATATTGTAGTAAGTGCTGTGTAACCTGTACAGACATTTACCTGTTTGAATACATGGTTCACATGACAAGTGCTGCAGTGTGGAATTTTAAGTTCCAGATCTTGTTCTCATTTAACTTTTTGTGTTCAGTCATTATCTATCGGTGTTTGTTAGAATAATTCACATGTTTCTGGTGGTTTTTCTTCCTTCATTTGAGACATATAATTGATTGATTTAATACTAACTGTATTTCTGCAGAGGTTTTACACCTATCAGTTAGCCTCAGTTGTCATTAATTCAACCTTGAAAATACATTACAATAGTGGCCGTCAGTGACTTGACTACAAATCTTGGATGCTTTGATTGCCAAAATATTGTTTTACAAAGGAAATTAAATGCCACTTTAAAGTTTTTTTATCATCTTTATCAACTTTAACCAATGCTAGAACCAACTTTGACTGGACAAACATGCAGCAAAGAAAAGCAGTAGGTAGGTTTATTTTTCTATTTTTCTTTTGTGATGAAAAAAAAAACCATGCTCAGGGTGCACACAGGAGTCAAGGTTTGTGGGATTTCTTTTGAAAAATTGCATGAAAAGCACAATCCCGCATTGAAGATACTGTACGGCGCTGTTTGTTATTATTATGCATGCACTATATTCACAGCATGTGGCAACAAATGCCAAAAGAGTTTCAAAGCAAAAGTGCATTTTTCATTCTTGATTAATTCCAGCCATTACAAATTGTGTATTGTGCAACCATGTATACTTGCTTATAAGACCAGTCCAACTGCAAACTGTGTAGACTCAGATCTGCCATTGCATAATGCACTGGCAGATCCAGGTCAGTGAAGTTTGTTAAGAGTAATCATTAGAAAAAACAACATAGACCCTAATCTGTAGGCGCATTATGTTACGACAGATAAAGGCCTATGTTGTGTGCAGTTGAAATTGACATATAGGTGAGTATATATGGTATGGGATTGACAGTAAACAGTCACATGTTAGTGATCTAGTTAATTCTGGGGACTACTGTTGTTTTGTAATAAGTTTCCAATCAACTCTTTTGGTCAAGCTTTATTTGTATCTGCTCTTGACAAAAAAGTAATAATGTCGGATTTGAATGCCTGGACTCCCATTTGAACAGAGATGTTGATCACTGCTGGCTGTGGAGTATGTAATTGGTGTATCCAGTAAGATTCTCTATCTTTCCAATTAATGTTGCTACTAGAAAGGGTCATTGAACAGTCACCATTTGCTGGGTACAGGTGACCAGGTATTGGTTACCAAACAGGAACAAATGCTGAATCTAGGTATAGGATCTCCAATTCCCTCTAATTAGTTACAAAGATAACAAAACTGGTCAGGGACTCAGTAAATACTCATCGGTGATTGTTTAATCCTGTAATAAAGAGCATCCCTTCCACGCGAACTTTTGTGTTGAAGCAAGAGTAGGTCTAACATTTTCATCTTTGTCACATGAAATGTTTGCATTAAGATGGAAGAAAAATAAGCACAAACTGCTTCCCAGTCAGACAGGTAAATAACAGCCTTTACAGACCATTGAACTATAGGTCAGTCATGTTTTGAGTTGTCATATCAGTCATTTTGGATTGATCTTTGGTGAAAAGAGACAGAAAGTTAACAATAACAGTGATATAGTTGCTGCCTCATTTCTATATTTTCTGCTACTTTCTGAGAATTCCTTGAAAAATGAGTTGAAAGCCAGAGTAGATATTTATACAATAAACTGGCAGATCTCAGCATGTGGTGGCAGTGATGTTTTGAGAGAAATGAGAGAACCACTTGTGGAGTTTGAAAGAAGCAGTGTATTATACCTAAGTTGTAATTGACTTTAATAATGAGCTTTTGTTATCAATTGGTAAATAAAATTTGTCTGCCTTGTCTGGTGGCATCAAAATGTGAAATATTGCATCAATGATGGAAAACATTTCATCTGTTATCTGTGTCAGATGTGAAGTAATACCTGTGAACAGTTCACTGGCCAGTTTATAAAAGTAATATGGTCATAGAACAAGGAACTAGAACTTTGTCCCCTTGTCAGCTTTGTACTCTGGCCAGTTAATAAAATGCTTAAGAAATAATTTGGTTGAGGTCAGTCGTGAAGAGGTTCTGTAATCATACCCATTTCAAACATTGACAATGGCTGGGCTGCCCCCCCCCCCCAGCATGGCTTCTTTACTTGAGAATAAAGATATGGGTGACAAATTTTGTTCACAGAATGTGGTTTTCATTGGTATGTGTGCAAGAAATCAATTTTAGCCAACTGATTTTGTCTATATTTATTCCTCACAAGTTGATACCGTACTTTGAAAGAAATATTACTAAGTCAACCAGTAAATGTTGAGTTACTGTGTAATGAACAATGTATTTTTGTGTATGTCTATCTTAGGTTGGGTGTATTAAGTTACGGCATTGTCTGTATACACGTTTGTGCATTTACATTTGATGTCTGCCCCATAACATTGCAATCATCAGCGAGATTTTCATGAAAATTTGGCAAGTATGTACCATGATTTGAGCATCACAGCCATGCCCCCAAGCTCAAGGTCAAAGCAAGGGAAAATGTAACTTGTGATATGTACCCTTGTTTGGAATATATCATATAAAGATAGTATAGTGCATGTCATAGCCATGCCTCCTGCCACAAGGTGAAGATCACAGCAAGGGGAAATGTGACTCAAACTTGTATGCTTGTCCAGAGTATAACTTTTAAATCTCTGAAGATAATTTAATGAAACTTTACCCAGGTAAACACCTTGTCATAGTCAAGTCCTTGGTGCAAAGGTCAAGGTTATTTGAAGGGTAAAGGTTATAAGATGTAATATCATTTGTTGTGTACAGGGACTCTTGTAAAATGTAACATTGGTTGCAAAGATTTCTGCAACACAAAATATTGCATACATGTATGTAAGAAGTTGGTTTATGAATGTAGTAGTAAAATATCATTCCAATTGAAAAGCACAAAAAAGGAGCTGCTTTTAACAAATCCTTTCAACATGCAGATGGGTCATTCCATGTCAAATGGGCCAGATTTTGTAAAGTTGGGAATTTGACCCCCTCAAAAAAATCTGTAAAAATATATGTTGAAGTACATGTTGAGGGATGAAGACTTCCAAAATATTAGGCTTGTAGCTCAAATATTGACTGTGATAACAGCTTTCTGAAAATTGAGTGTCACCAATAACTCATGAAAACATGTAGCTGGGGTCAATTTTCACATAACTTTTTTCCACATTTCTAATTGGGCTAGACAGCTCAAAATCACAAGTCCTACAGAACTTTTTGTGCAGATCATGGATCTGAAATCATTGTGAAGCTTTCTTGCATGGTTGCCACATTATATGGCCACAAAACCCCTATCCCAAGCAATGTACTAATTTTTTTCAGGATTTTGCAGCGATCCAGCTTCCACATGCAAACACATAGTGATGAAATATTTGGTGTGTGGTGAGGCCATGGATGATACTCCATGATTAATCTGTAAAAAGATCTGTATCTTCATTAGATTTTCAGATTTTTTTGCCTTAAAGATGGTTCCAGAGCAAAAGCTTGAAAATTTCTCTCTTATTCTAGAGGTCATGGAACCCCGTAGATGACCTCCTAAAAATCTGAAACTGAGGGGATTTAGACTTCGTTTCGGTGCCTCTAACACATCATAAAATTGTTCTTGGTTCTCATCATCTTGATATATTTTTGATTTTTCAAAGTTTGTAGTGTATCCGTAAAATGGGTTTGGTCAGTTTTTTGGTAAATCAATCTGAGTAACTCAGAGACCCATTCTGATGTGAAATTTGGATTCTGTGACCCCGAAAACTATATGAATAATATATTACAACCCTGTGTGGGGTAATTCAATATTCCTGAAACTCAAAATCCAAGATGGTGGCAGAAGACAAAAAAAAAAAAGGATGAAATTTCATGAAAATTTGTTGTCTAGATTCCAAATATGCAATCAGACTGGTGATTGTTTTACTGGTGGTAATTGGGGAGGGTGACTTCTGGGGCAGTGTCAGAATTCTGAAAGACTGAAAATACATTTTATATATGTTACATTTTCTCATCAAGGTCAAAATGGAGCTCGTTGACATACGAGTGTGATGAAACGATCTTGAAACAAAACGAAGAATTTTCTGTGTTACCTTCCTAAGTAAAAGCACTGTAAAAATACGAACACCCAATGTCTGAAGTAGGGTAAATCTGCATATAGATTGATGTTCATTATGATACATTTCTGGGCAACAGGATCAAAATTTTTCTTTCATCATCAGCACTCAATATATACTGATGACCACTGCGATCAGAAGCATCTGGAGCTTCAATTATATATATAGTATTAGAAATTGGTACATGGGTGACATCATTGTGACTCGGCCAACTCAAATTATGCCCGCTTCGCTTCATAGTACGGTTGCAATGAACCATTCATTATCATAGATACAAGCTACATATTTCCCAGGTTGTAGTTCATTGAACAATGATGTAGCACATGGAATGTCTTCTTGAACAACTACATCCTCAAAAATACCAGTCATAACATCATCCGATATGTTGAACATTCGCAACTTTCCCAGCTTCATGTGGTCTGGTTCGAAACAACAAGGTGATCTAGTACCTGGATAGTGCAGACAGTAGAGCATCTCTATCCCAGTTGGAAAGTGATTTCGTCGTCGGCAATATTTTCTGATGATACATAAATAAATTTTACACCATCTGTGGTTTTCATCGCCCATTTGAAAAGATCATCTGGATTTAGAATTCGGTTCTCTGTGACAGCTTGCAGACTAGCTTCAGTGGCAAACTGCTTTACAGTGCTACCAATTCCATCACATGGACTCTTTCCGTGTGATGTGGCAAAAAAATGCCACACTGCAGGAATCCCAAAGTCTTTCACATGAAATGTCAAGTTAGTGAGATTTTTTTAATTTTTGTATTGTGATGCCACTTCATCACTAAAATAAAATATCTGTTCAGTATTCAGGTTTAGTGTCTGAATTCTGTGGATGAGTTTGGAAATAAAACAATGAACAGAATTTGTATCATGTTATAGCGAAATTTAAATGACATAATAACTATCACATTTCGGCTCACTTGCACCATCTGGCTTGGTGTATACGGCAAAAGGGTGCAGGGTTACCTGGCTATAATTTGTCCCAATGGTGACCCTGAACAGCATCTTGGACAATAAATGAGTAATTTTCTGCATAATCGAGAAGTATGATTGCCGTTGTGGAGTGAATCACTTCCTTCAAGTTTTTAAGTGGTGTGATTGTGCCTTTGCTATGTAATGATGTATTCTCAGTTTTTCTAAATTTGAGGAAATCTTTTCTATGAATTCAGCTACACTTGAAGTTACAGATACTAGTGTTGTGCTATCAGTGTGTAGCATCTGACTATAGGTTATTTCATCATCTTCATCTATATCACTTTCGTCGAATAGGTTCTTCAAGTAATCAAGGGGGCCCCGAGTGGCCGAGTGGTCTAAAGCGCTCGCCGTTACGGATCACTGCCATCTCACCTCTGTCTGCGTGAGTTCGAGTCTCAGGCTCGGCTAACGTGGGCACGTGAGAAAGCCTGCCAGTAGCTTCTCGTGGGTCGGTGGTTCTTCCCGGGGTTTTCCAGGGTTCTTCCTCCACCAATTATACTGGCCGCCATGTGTAGCCTATCTTGTGCTGAAAAATGGCGTTAAACCCTACAACAACAACAACAACAACAACAAGTAATCAAGTAGTGCATCCTTGCCTTCTTAACATACAATTTCTATTTTCTGAGTCACAGACTATTTGAGACAGTAAGTACTTATAATCACATTTCATAGGTAATGCATTCACCATCAGCTTTGCATTTTGATGAATTTCACAAACACAAACTGTGTGAGACCAAGAACTGTTCACTGACATGCACCACTTAGGCCTCAGAGAGCAGAATTATGAAAAACCAGCTTTATCCTCAGGGTGCTTTAGTTTGTATTGTTCATAAAGCTTATATATTTATATATTTTTATATGTTTATATTTATAAGTAAAAGTCTCTTCTGCTTCTGTACTCTGATTCCATCCAGCTTCACCGAAACGTAATCTTTCTTGCCTGGATAAATTCATGAGTATTCGTCATTTTGATTGAATAAAATGATGCGAACCTCTACTTCAGGATTAATTCCATTCTCACTCTTTGGATCTAGATCCGCTAAGATGCCCTTTTCATGTTCAAGCTGTCTTGCCTTCTGCACTAATCTCTTTGAAACATTGAATTCCTTTCTGGTCCATTCTGTACTCCAACTTTCTGGCACAAGCGTGAGAAGTTTCACTTTTTGTTGACGAGAACTGATAGCACATTTTTCTTTCAATAAGCTGATGAGATCATGAAAATCACCACATTCATCACATTGACTTGTGCTGGGTTCAGGGTCCAAGACCTCAGCTTCAACCTGTACAATTATAGCACTTTGCACTTTGTTGATTCATGAGCTTGTTGTATTTTATGCCTTGCATATGCTACAGGGTGTGAAATGTTAGTCGTTTTGAATGGCAAGCAACCAGTGGATATGAAACTGGCATTCAGATCATCAGAGACATATAACATAAGCTCATGGGACTCACCTTCATTCACGACATCTTGTACCATTGGCTCATGATTCACATCTTAGTATCTCGTGGTACATGTAGTTCCAACATAACTTTTGTCCTGGTATCAAATTCAATTATTTGGCCAGTGCAAAGGGATGCTGTAATAAAATAATAATAATAATAATAATAATAATAATAATAATAATAATAATAATTAATAATAATAATAATTTAATATTATATAATATGATTTATAATAATTTATAAAGTGCACAATTCCATATCCTGTGATCAAAGGTTCTCATACAATAACTGTTGAAAGAAAGCATTAAAGTTTTCTGAAATTAAAACAAAGTTTAAACAAAGAGCTGATCAATTATTTTTTAAAAATATGACATTCAAAGATTGTAACCAATTTTAAAGACATGCGTTTTAGTACTTTCTTAACAGTCTATAAACTTCTTGAAAAACTAGTCTGAGAATGGAATGGAAGACATGAACTTACTTTTTTGACTGGTTTTTTGTGAACATTTCCTGGGTCCATACAGTGGTCTTGACATATACAGTTTTTCGTGATGTATGCATAACTTGGAATTCTCATCCAACATTTGCCTATTTGCTCCTGAGCACCACAAAAACAGATCTCTTTGATCTTCAGAAAGACTAGAAATTTGTGTGAATCCACACTGCTTGGAATAATGCATCTTATAACACTCTGTATTTCGCAAATGAAGTCCGATAAAGCAAGATTCCATGAATGCCATGTTTCTTTCCATGAAGTGACACCAACAAATGTTGAAAAGTGAATAGGAACACAAAACAAACGAGACTTTTATAATTGGGGATGATGCAATAATATGGGATGATGACATAATTACGGATGATGCAATCTGATACAACCAATTAAGATCCCATGCTGGGTGTAATGTATGAATAATCTAACTGCATATTCGGAATCTATACAAAATTTCCAATATAATTTAAAGGTACTCATTCAGAAGTAATTTATTCATGAAATCTCGTTTTCTTTTTTTTCACCACCATCTTGGATTTTGAGTTTTGGGAATATTGAATTACCCCACGCAAGGTTGTAATATATTATTCATATAGTTTTCAGGGTCACAGAATCCAAATTTCACATTAGAATGAGTCTCTGAGTTACCCAGATTGATTTACCAAAAAACTGACCAAATCTATTTTACAGATATATATCACAAACTTTGAAAAATCAAAAACATGATGACAAGAATCAAGAACAATTTTTTGATATGTTAGAGGCATTGAAATGAAGTCTAAATCCCCTCAGTTTCAGATTTTTAGGAGGTCATCAACAGGGTTCCATGACCTCTAGAATAAGAGAGAAATTTTCAAGCTTTTGCTCTGGAACCATCTTTAAGGCAAAAAAATCTGAAAATCTAATGAAGATACAGATCTTTTTACAGATTAATCATGGAGTATCATCCATGGCCTCACCACACGCCAAATATTTCATCACTATGTGTTTGCATGTGGAAGCTGAATTGCTGCAGAATCCTGAAAAAAATTAGTACATTGCTTGGGATAGGGTTATTGTGGCCATATAATGTGGCAACCATGCAAGAAAGCTTCACAATGATTTCAGATCCATGCTCTACACAAAAAGTTCTGTAGACTTGTGATTTTGAGCTGTCTAGCCAATTAGAAATATGGAAAAAAGTTATGTGAAAATTGACCCAAGCTGCATGTTTTCATGAGTTATTGGTGATGCTCTATTTTCAGAAAGCTGTATTTCAGTCAGTATTTGAGCTACAAACCTAATATTTTGAAAGTCTTCATCATTTTTTTACAGATTTTTTTGAGGGGGTCGAATTCCCACCCCTGGCCCACTTGACATGGAATGACCCAGATGTATGCTGCATAATTGTGCTGCTTGTAAAATTTGTAACACAGCAAAACATAATTAATTAATTTTAATTATTCTTTTATTTCCTTTCTTAAAACAGATCAGCTATTATGTCTTTAATCCATTTAGTAATGTTTCGTATTCCCTATAAAAAATTTTTTAAAAATACTAGGTACAGCATTAGTAAAGTAGGCAATATGGATATTTTCTTAAATGTTCAGGGATTTGCTTATTCCCAGATGTACTCAGGATTAAAATTGCTTGTGGTATTAAGCATTATTCCTGATTTTACACATTCCCTAGAACATGTACATGTTTAATTCTAGGAATAATTTAGCTATTTAGGGTTTTCTTCACGATGCACTTTAGTTGACACAAGTTGATTTACTGCATGACTACTGTGTTATTTATATCGTCATTGTTAGATATGTAACACATGTAGTAATGCATCATAATGTCTGGTGCAAAGGAAAGGTGTATTGACTGAATCTGAAAGTATTTTAAGGTCATTTCACTTGAGTACTTTGTGATTTTGGTCCAATAAAATAAGTATATTTTACCATGTGATATATGGAATCTAACATATGGGCTCATTTAAAATGAAATTTATGAAACTCTTTGAATAATTTCAGTCTTTTATGAGCCATTTGAAAAGAGCAGTCGTGTAAGATAATCTGTGGACCAATACATAAATCTGTCATGGTTAAGTCACATTCTAAAATGTCATGCAGTAGTTACCTCAGTCAGTATGATGCTTTTAGTGTACCAAAGTATTCAAGACTATATATTAGCTATGTGGTTTTTATCATATCAGTTATGGCACTGCTGTAAATCTGAAAACTAAACAACTGTAGTTTTAAAAAAAGGATAAATATCAAGCCTTCATTTGAGACATGAAACGACATAAAGCTAGAGCTTATCTCATACAAGAAAGAATATAGGTCAATCTTTCACCATGTGATATTATTAGTAAACAAGTAGGAAATGAATGACCAAAGCAGTAGCTTTATGTACAACTTGCCTGATTTCAAATAAATAGATTCATTTCAGTCTTTGTAATTGATGTGAATAGATGGATGGATGGATTGGTAGGTGGGTGGGTAGGGGGTAGGTGATGTCGATAGATAGATAAATCGATTGATTGATCAATCGATTAGAATAACAACATTGCTGTAAACGTTTCTTGTGCAGAGGCTGCAGTTATGAAATTGGTTAAAGTTTTTGTGCTAGAGAGTGCAAAGATAAAAGTTGTATTCCACCATAAATTTTCAGTACAGTTCATTCTTCTGTTGGTGCCCCGAGTGGCCGAGTGGTCTAAAGCGCTTTCCGTTACGGATCACTGCCATCTCACCTCTGTCTGCGTGGGATCAAGTCTTGGATTCGGCGAATGTGGATATGTGAGAAAGCTTGCCAGTAGCTTCTCGTGGGTTGGTGGTTCTTTCTGCGGATTTCCCAGTTTCTTCCTCCACCGTTAATACTGGCCGCCATGTATAGCCTATCGTGTGCTGAAAAATGACGTTAAGCCCCACAACAACAACAACAACATTCTTCTGTTTGGAATGGCGGAACACTCATTGACAAAAAAAAATGGTAGAAAGCTATGATCGACAATAAGAATGTAGAAAGTTGATTGAACACGAAAGTGGTAGAAAGCTCATCCACAATGAAAATGGTTGTAAGTTCATTGAGAGTAAAAATAGAACACTAACTGACAATAAAAATGGTAGTAAGCATTGACAGTATAAATGGTAGAAGAACTATCAAAAATGAAAATGGTAGAAAGCTCATCAACAATAAAATGGTAGGAAGCTGTGATCGACAGTAAGAATGTAGAAAGTTGATTGAACATAAGAATGATTGAAAGCTCATCGGCAATAAAATGGTAGAAAGCTATGATCAACAGTAAGAATGTAGAAAGCTGATTGAACATAATGAAGGTAGAAAGCTCATCCACAATAAAAATGGTTGAAAGATCATAGAGATTAAAAATGGTAATACACTCACTGACAATAAAAATGGTAGAAAGGTCATTAACAATAAAAATGGTAGTAAGCCCATTGACAATACAAATGGTAGAAAGCTATCGAAAATGAAAATGGTAGAAAGCTCATTGACAATACAAATGGTAGAAAGCTATCAAAAATGAAAATGGTAGAATGCTCATTGACAGTAAAAATGGTAGAAAGCTGATAGACAATAAATTCTTAAAATGCTGGCGCAGTACAGCTTTGCACACTGGACTGTTTTTTTTTATGTGGAAATTGGTATCATGTTAGTGAACTATTGCAGTTGCCACTTTAATTTTAATCTAGAGATCAATTGAGAAGTGGTAGTCAGATTTCTACCTTCAGAAAGTTCACAAAGTGTAGAGGGCACCTAGAAGTTGCCAGTACATCTCAGAATTAGCTCCCCTTAAAATTAAGTTTCTAGCTATTTCTAAACATTAACACTGGATTGCACAGAGTATATGATTTATTCCTAATTTTATTTTGTTTTATTCACCATTTTTTAATTTATACTTGCTAGATGCAAAAAGATGAAGATGATTTTCTTATTGAAAATGTTTAGGTCAAAAAAATAAGTGTTTGTGTTTTTGCTAATGATTTGAAAAAACAATAGGATACGAAGGTTGGTGCTTCTTTTAATTACTTTTTTTTATCAAGATCTTGTTAGTTCATGTCAGTTTACAGTCGAAATTACAGGTTCAGAAGTGAAAAATGGGGCATTGGGGGGTTGAGTTGGTTATGATAAAGTATTATAGGTCAGGGTCATTAAAATAGGGTAGATGAGATTGCTGGAACCACATCTCTTTTTTTGGCTTTAGTAGTGCTGGAGTAAAAGAAAGGTTCTAGAATCACAAGAACACTTATCATTTCTCATCCAAATTTTTCAATTCTGATTATAGGGTCATTAGTTGTAGGGTAAAAGTACACACACACACACACACACACACACACACACACATTTAGGGTTTAAAAGCAAATCAGCACAATCTTGGCTGTATAGTGCCAAGTAAGTTTAGGTATCCCCTCAAAAAGACATTAAAAACAGAGATAAAGACAGAAGAGAGTAACAGTGTCTATTACAAAAACCTAACTCTTTAATAGTCTAAGATCTTCTCAACATGAACATAATCACAGGATGCATCCCAGGTTAAAATGTTTGCTTCCATTATTTACAGTAGTAGTAATAATAATAATAATAATAATAATAACTTTATTTTGAGAACAAGGTCATTTTGTCAAACTAATCATCCATTAAAATTTCTACACTGACAAGTGTGGTGTACAGTTTTTTACAAGTTGGTATGTCTTTCAGCAACAAAGCTATGAAACTTGATAATTGATCTGCTGTTACTTTGAGTACATGTGAAGATTAGTAGTGAACATGTACAGTGCACTACAGGTGAGTACCTTGTACTGCATTTATATCAAGCTTTGTAGTGAACCTGTGTTTGTCATTATAGGTGCTTACATTATACAGCATTCATGTAAAGATCATTTGTGGACCTGTAAAAGGCGTTACTGGTGAGTGTATTATACAGCAGCCATGTGTAACATAAAACCCATGGGCTGAATCTGGCCTGCATCCTCGTTTTATTACCCACAGGCTCTGTCTGGCCCACATTATGGTTTTATAACCCATGGGCTGGATCTCGCCCACATCCTGGTTTTATTCGTTTATTTACATCATAAGGTTTGATGTTAAAAATTATGTGTGTCTGGCGGAAGTTGTACATTGTTGTTATACAGCATGCATATAAAGAATTGTAAGGAACCTATGTATAAGGCATTACATGTAAGTACTTTATTTTAAAGAGAAACAAAACTGAATTACCGGTACACAAGATCATGCAAATTATTATTTCTGTAAATTTTGATATGTTGCTCACTAGCATGCATACAGAATGATATTCAAGGATGCAGCATTACATTTACAAATTTAGTATATAGTCTTATTTGCATAAAGAAAACTCGTGAAGTGCTGGATTAAAAAGACGTGTTGAGTCCTGCGAGAATCAGCTATCTCTTATGCCGTATGATAACTTGACAATTTGTTATATTTAGAATGAGCATATCTAGTTTGTTGTCAGTTTTAATTTGGCATCTTTGCATAAATTAATTTTCCCCTCAATGTTTCAGGCCTATCCCTTAATTGCTTGGTTGGTTGATTATATTTTTACGGCGTACCAGCACTGTTAGGCTATTTAGCGCCATACAAAAGTTTATATCTTTGATCGTTTAAAAAGTGGTAATAGGTTTCGTATCGACCAACAATACGAAACCAAACAGTTGAAACTAAAACGAAAAGATGGTAACAGTAATAAATAAATAAAGCATCCTGATCAACGGGGAATGTAAATGGCGTATGTTAATGGAGACAGATGAAAGGTAATTAAAATTAAGGGACGGTATAAACATCATGTAAAACTGCTCAAGGTGATAACATAAAAGCTATAGCTTCTAATAAATGTTTACTTCCTTCAGGAAGTCTATAATACAATCCACGCTGACTGTATCAAAGAGATCCCGAATATCATGCACATTGTAATACTGATTGCACGTAGGTTGGAGGTCGAAACACTCCAACATAAAGTGCTTAACGGTGAATGGTTCATTGCAAGAAATGCAATCTGGTGGGTCTTCTCCTTTTAGTATGTGCGAGTGGGTTATATATGTATGACCAGTTCAAATTCTTGCAATGACTACCTCCTCCCTACAGATGTTTCTGTAGGAAGGAGTCCATTCTTCTAGGGTTGGCTTGATGGCATGAAGTTTGTTATTCACTGCATCATTCCATGATGCCTGCCATTTCTGACGTAAAGATTCTTTGATACTAGGTTTAAAATCATTATATGGTATTTTAAAATCAGATGGCTCTAGGTATAGGACCATTTTAGCAGCATGATCTGCTTTTTCATTACCTTTAATGCCAATATGGCTGGGTAACCAACAGTATACTATATTGTGGGAGGTACTCAGCTCAGTATTTTTGAGGAGAGTATTGGTTAAAAATGGGTTCTCCAGTTTTCTGTTATGTAGTGACTGAAGTACTGATAGTGAGTCAGAGAAGATGATGCTTTAAAATACATTTTTTTACAATGTAAGACAGAGCAAGGTCTGTTGCTCTGATTTCGGCTGAAAAAATTGAAGTACCATTTGGCAAGCGAACGTTTGTTGTGTGTTTTCCACTAACGAAGGCTGCAGCAGCCTTTTCCTCATCTTTTGATCCATCAGTATAAATTCTTGTGTAGTTTTCAATCAGGCGAGGAGTTCGTGATAAGAGTTGTGGAAGATGGAAGGGTTTGTCTCTGATCTTTTTCTATCGTGTAACATAAAAAGTACTTTTGGTTGTTTGAGTAGCCAGGGGGGTGTTTCAGAGATGGATGTCTTCTGAATATCCTTTAATTAAGAACTATTATATAATGGTTCTTTATCCCTTAATTAAGAACCATTATATTTATTTACCTGTAAGGCAGTACTCTTATGCCCTGCACAGAAGAACCATTGTATTCCAGTATGACACTATTTCTGAGCCCTGCACACAAGAACCATTGTATTGCCAGTATGACACTACTTCTGTGCCCTGCAAACAAGAACTATTGTAAGACAGACTGACACTACTCCAATGCCCAGCACAGAAGAATCATTGTATTCCAGTATGGCACTACTCCTGTGTCCTGCACAGAAGAACAATTGTATTCCAGTATGGCACTGCTCCTGTACCCTGCAAAGAAGAACCATTATATTGTCAGTATGACACTACTCCTGTGCCATGCTCACATGAACTATTTGTATGGTACTACATGTACTCCTGTGCCTGCACACAAGAACCATTCTATTGCCAGTATGACACTGCACGTGTTCAGCACAAAAGAATCATTGTATACCTGTATAATACTACTTCTCTGTCACGCACACAAGAACCATTGTATTGCCTGTAGTACACCACATTTGTGCCCTGCATACAAGAACCATTGTACGCCTGTATGACACTATAACTGTGCCATGCACACATGAACTATTTGTATGCCTGTACGGTACTACTCTTGTGCCCTGCACAGAAGAACCATTGTATTGCCTATATGACACTATACCTGTGCCCTGCATACAAGAACCATTCCATGCCTGTATAGCACTACCCCTGTGACCTGCGCTAACCATAATCATCTAGCTGTACCCACAAATCCTAAAAGCAAAAATATTACTGTAGATTACTTCCTTTTGAAAAGCTTTAGTTTTGACTTGCAATTTTCAAACAGAATTCATGAAAACATTTACTGTAGAATTTAATTGACTCTTTAATAACATGACAATTAATTAAATTTTTGAAACTAATTAGGGTTTTTGCCAACAATTTTACTTGCTTCAGAAAATTAGCAAGGAGTGATAAAATGATAACAGTGTATAGAACCTCAGTGTATTTAGTGCAGTATGCTTCATAAAATTTAGATGAATGAATGAATGAATGAATACACAAACAACACAACATAAATTTATTGGCAGAAAGTTTCCAGTCCAGGCAAGTGTCTGTAAAACTCTTTGCATATGACAAAATGTAATTTTCCTCTGATTTAATCCTCCTGCAAAATTATTAGAAGCATGAACACAATTAACATGATTAAATAATACGCATGAACACAATTAACATGAATAAATAATACCTCAGTCTTATGAATTTGGTAGCAGACTTCATGAAATGCACTCTTAGCTCAATGTTTTGTAACTACATGGACTCCAGTTGTTTGATATCACTTCTGGTTTCGTCAGGTCCTATCTTGCATCAGTACTGTTGTGTACAGTTTGGTACATTAATAACTTCAGGGTTTAAATTTTAGCTACCAAACTTGATGCACTAGATTATAGATACAAATTGCAATGTGATGACTGCTCTGGGGGCCTAGTGGTTAGAGTGTCTGCCTCGGATGCGAGAGGTCGCAGGTTTGAACCCCGGCTGAGTCATACCAAAGACCTATAAAAATGGCACTAGCAGCTGCCTCACTAGGCGCTCAGCATTAAGAGGTTTGTGTTAGGACTGGTTGGCCTGGTGTCAGGATAATGCCACTTGTTGGGACATTATGCTACATGTCTGTGGCATGATGCTTCAGAGCTAGACATCACTATAAGCTGCCACACTGCAGACATCATAGCGATATGACTGAAAAATTGTTAAAGCTATGTTAAAGATCCAAATCACACACACACACACACACACACACACACACACACACACACACTGATGAAAATGAAAGAGAATACAAAACATCCAGAGTAACAGTAGACACAACAGTGTCTATTTATCCAAAGTACTTTGCAACAAATTTGCAAAGTGATGGGATTATTGGATAAGTCAGTGACATGATTAACACTCAGCAATGTATAACAAAATATCAGCAACATATCTCACACTTGGAGGATCTACACCCACATGGGTAGTCTGTTGCTGATGTTTTGTTTTGTACCATCATCTAAGTTGCCAACGATTCCATGTTTGTGATGGTTGTGGGGATGGCATTTCTTTTGAACCAGGATATTTTGTTTTACCTCAAAATAAGTAAATTTTTTCAACTAGTGGACACAGTTATTTCTTTAGTCTCTTTGAATTGGAGCAAGAATATTTTTGTCAAACTATTTTAAGGTTACTAATGTTTTAGGGAAAAAATATCTTGTGCCTCCATCTCCTCACAAAAATTAAATGATCAGTTGCTAAATATTATCAACTTTTTTTCAGAAATCATCATGGATGTAATTACAGACCACACAATTCAAATATGGCACAGGGAGTTTCAAAAGAACGGAATCCAACAGTTTGAGTCAGTTTAGTAAGAAAATATGTTTCACCATGGTAATAAAGTGATTTGTCAAGTGCAAAATCATTTTGCGGGAATTTAAATCAATTTATACTTGTAATAATTCTCAGAATGAGATGAACACCATTTGATGGAAAAGTTTCCTTTGTTGTCCTTGACCTGACACGGTTGGTTGCATGGTGCAAAACAATGAACAGACAGAGAAATTCTAAATATTTAACAAGTGTTAGATCTCTGCCTCCCGGAAAAATGGCTGACATTCGGAAGAAATATGAGAGATTGAGTTCTCCAAGTAGAGAAGGATATGATGCGGTGAAATCACCACCTCCCAGAAGACCACCACCACCACGACCTAGAAAAGGGTCTGTACCAATAGAGATACATATGGAATCTAAAATGGAGGATCAAAGTGAGACAGAACTCTCACAAACTCCTCAAAAGCTGTTGAAAAATCCATTTTTGGGAAGAGATGGGCAAGAGGAAGAAACATTAAATGTTGAGTTGAGAGGCTCTGGTGATCGGACAAAGGTCAGTCTCAAGGCAGCCAGTGTGTTTTACGGGTCAGATATGAGCCCAGATGTGATAACCAGATTATCATCTGTAAGTGTGGCTCAGAAAACAAAAATGTTTGAGTCAGGAATACCTAAAAGAGATCCTTCTCCAAGTTCTTCTAAAGCTATCCCACCAACAAAGCCTCCCCCACCTGCCAGGCAAAGGTCAAAATGTGATAGTAGTTCCAGTGATAAAGATACAAAAGATGAAACGGACAAGTTGGAGGCATCTTTTATACATGACCCCAGTCATAAACCTGTTGCACCCATGAAACCGCCTCGTACGCATGCTCATGATGAATATGTAAAAGCAAAAATGGTTTCAAGAGAGCAAACTGAAAGTGCCATTGGCACTAATTTAATGTCTAGTCCAGTTTACATAAAGATACAGAAAGAAGAAACAACTTTAACAAACGATGCTAGTCAGTCTAATAATTCAACAGTTGTTGGTAAACGACTCCTTAAACTGCTTAAACCAAAGCCACGGCCTTTCTCCGTGGCGACAGATATGTTTAAATATGAAGATTCGGATTCCGATGTAAAGGTACGAATAAATCACAATAGTTATTTAACTGAACATTCAGATGAGGAAGACGAAGATACAACAGATGACTTATCGGAAATTAGACACTGGGATTTGCCAAGGCAGATGTACCCAGAACCATCATCCATGCGCAAAAGTGTCAGTGCTGAATGCTTGCATCAGGAGGAGGATGGTGTGGATGCCTTGATGTATAAAGATCCGAATAGTTATGATGACATGGAAGTGTATGAGGATTCTAGTGGGTATGCTGTGCCAAACAAGTTTCAAAAGAAATTTCTGGGTAACTCATCATCTTTGGAAACAGATGGAAATCAGGTTGGTTTAGACTTACACAGTAAAACACCAATTATCCAGATCTTGAATATTGAGATTATTCACTTGCATGGAATCAAACCATGACCACCAAAAAGTTAAATTCCCAATTGATTAAAAATCATGTATCCAGCTGACCAATTTTCCAGACAAAGTCATGACCTCCCATTGCATCTGGATAATCTGTGAATTTAACATAGTATCTGACTCAGGTCCAGCATCAGAATGATGGTGCTGTATTAAAATCCATAGTAAATTCAGGTTGTGGAAATTTTGTAAATTGTTACTTGTCATGCTGAAACAAGACACCATAAAGGTATACCATATATACTTGCTTATAAGTCAAGTCAAATTGCAACAACAAAGATCCTGATCTGCCAAAGCATAATGCGCCTGCAAACCAAGGTATACATTGTTTGTTCTACTGAATACTCCTAACAAACTGCATAGACCCAGATCTGCCAGAGCATTATGCAATGGCAAACCTGGGTCTGTGCAGTTTGCAGTTGGTCAGCACTTATGAGCAAGTAATTACAGTAATAATCTTTAGCAGCATATATAAATTTGTGTTGAAAATTGTTGCTGGTGTTTCATGTACCCAACCACTCATACTCGTCAAAATAACTGGATACATGGATTTTTAAACCTTGAAACTCTAGAATTTCATTTCCTCATAATGTCACCTTGAACTACTTGTACTCAGAATTTGAGAAACTGGCAAGTTATTATTTGAAATACTAAATCAGGGCATCAGTCTGTAAAAAAAGGTGTTCCACAAGGGTATGTTTTCTTACTATTTTCCTTGTTCATGAATGACTTGCCTCTTGTCATGCAAAGTTCAAGACCTTCCTCTATATGCAGATGACTGTACTCTGCGCTAGTCTAGTTCCAATGTAAGCAATTTAATTTATTAATTTTGATGAAGATTTACTATGTACAAGTCTGGTTCCAGTGTAAACAATTTAATTAATTAATTTTCATGAAAATTTACTGTGCACTAGTCTGGTTCCAATGCACACAATTTAATTAATTAATTTTCATTAAGATTTACTGTGCAATAGTCTGGTTCCAGTGTACACAATTTAATTAATTAATTTTCATGAAGATATACTCTGCACTAGTGTGGTTCCAATGAAAAAACAGTTAATTCATTAATTTTCATGAAGATTTACTCAACATAAGTCTGGTTCCAATGTAAACAATTTAATTAATTAATTTTCATGAAAATTTACTGTGCATTAGTCTGGTTCCATTGTACACAATTTAATTAATTAATTTTCATGAAGATTTACTCTACACAATTCTGGTTCCATTGCAGATAATTTAATTAATTAATTTTTTATGAAGATTTACTTAAAATTGAGAATTGATGTTCAGTTCATGTTATGTCCTCAACCATAAAGAAAAATTCTTTGATTTTGCTTGGAGCTAAACAAAAACATTCAGGTAGTAACAGTCTCCTGAATTGAAACTGTGTGTTAATGATACTTTAATTGAGCATGGTTGCATTGAGATCATAATACTATGAATACAGTGTAGAGAAGAATCTTGATTAAAGTTACCAACAAGGTGATTATGTGTGTTTTACATTAAACTCCATAATGTCTATTAAAGGAAATTACCAGTTATATGCCACCCAGATTCTGTAAATTATTCTATAATGCATACATTCGGCCACATTTGGACTGTTGCTGTACAGTTTGTTGAAATACATACAAGAAATATTGGAAGGATCCAAAAGCTTTAAGAGTGTAAATAATCATGAATCTACAGTTAAAGTGAAAGCTGCCCAAAATATTTACAGAATTAGACATGTATATTTAAATACATGTATATTTAAATTCATGTATATTTAAATTCATGGGAGAAATAGTATGTGGTAGACCTCAGTTGAGATCGATTACAAAATGACAACTGCCTGACACCATAGCCCAAAAAAAATCTGTACAAAAAATGTATTTGCCTACTCTGGTACCATCTTAAGGAATGACCCCCCCACACACACACACACGCACACATTAAGTGAGAAACCTAAATGTATTTCAGACTAAAACATTAATATTTCCTACAGTAACAGAGTGCATGTACATGTATGTAACATTTACTTACCATATTTATGTCCTGTCAATATAGCTTCTATATATCATGAAATCTTTTCACTTATTCTTAATTGCCCTCTTTATGAGTGGATGTTATTTTCTTCCTTTTTAAAGAAAATCCCAATTTTATCAGAACTACTTGCTCATCATAAGTAAGCATTGTTGTGACTGTAAAGCCAACACCAGCATCTTCAGATCCTTCAATACAATTTAACAATTAATCAGTGAAATCCTAAAACAGAGGTCCATATTTTTATAATTCCAGTTCTTTGTTGTACTAAGGACAGTTGATAATACAAACACAAAATCCATGACATAAAATTTTTGGAACAAATGCAGTTGCTGACCATTGCAAATCCCTGCAATTTTTGCAGACTGTTTCAGACCTCCTTACCTCCCTCCCACCCCCTACAAAAATATTTTGAAGATGGAAGTGTAATTAAAGTTTTTGTACCATTGACATTTGACCCCCTTTCAGAGACTCCAATAATGATTTCCATGTCTCACATAGTCACTATGGGGGGCAAAAACATAGACACTGGGGGGGGGGGGCAACATACCATGAATGACAGAGTTTGACTTTCATTTCTGCTATACAAATGGAAGTATGGTACATTTCCACAAAATCCAGTTCCGAGGCAAACTACAGACACTGAAGTTGATTCGAAGGATGGGTAAATATAATCTTATATATATATATATAAATTCAGTACTTTTTTTGAAATCTGCAGACTTTACATTAAATTTGTGCAGCGCTTAAATAGAAATAATTTCATAAATCCAGCTCTTTTTTTTTTTCCCCTATTGCAAAATAAGATTCCTCAACCTTTGGTAATAATAAATACCTTTAGCTTTATATTCACTTGAACTTTAAGAATTGTGAAAAAATTTTGCTGGTAACTTTTTAGTAATTGTTATTGACTTTATTTTTGGTTCATATCTCATATTAGATGTATTTCTTTTAGATGCGTGTAAGTAGAAGAAAGAACAACCCAATGAGAGCAAAGATCCAAAGGTTCAAGAATCTATTTCGTCCTGAGAGTGATATTAGTCCTAAGCCGAAAAAGAACAAGTATGAAATAGTAAGTTTAAATTTTACGCATTGACTAATCTCCAGATTCAAACTGTCAATCATATTATTGTTTATCATAATTCCAATATGCTGTTAGCGATCAGGTCGTTGCGTAATGACACCTGTTTTGCTGAGCTCGTCTGACTAAAAGAACATGTGCTTCCCAAATGGTTGGACACTGGACATTTTGTACTATACAAAGTGCATAAAATCCATGAGTAACAACTTCATTATTCTTCATCCAAATCAAGTGATATTGATACTATCAGGCACAATATCTATCTCATAAAGTTGAACACTTTTAAATCCAAAAGTTTTGTTTCATTAAAAAATTACTAATAAAAAGTTATGGTTATCTTGGCTATGGAGAAGTCAGTATTGCCTTTGCCTGATGTGTACTGCATGTAAATAGACTGCTCCAGTGGCCTAGTGGTTAGAGTGTCCGCCTTGGATGCAGGAGGTCGCAGGTTTGAACCCAATCCGAGTCATACCAAAGACTTATAAAAATGGTACTAACAGCTGCCTTGCTTGGTGCTCAACATTAAGAGGTTAGTGTTAGGATTGGTTGGCCTGGTGTCAGGATAATGTGACTGGGTGGGACATCATGCTACATGTCTGCGGCATGATGCCTCAGTGCTAGACATTACTGTAAACTGCCACACTGCAGACATCATAGCAATATAACTGAAAAATTGTTAAAGCTACGTTAAAAATTCAAATCACACACACACACACACTGCATGTAAATAAAGATCTCACACTGACTTTCGTCTGATGTGTACTGCATGTAAATAAAGATCTCTCACTGACTTTCGTCTGATGTGTACTGCATGTAAATAAAGATCACACTGACTTACTTTTCATACTTGCACAACTGTGTGAATGTCTTTTCCTTTAGCTCACTGCTGTACACTTTTATATGTTCATTAATGAGATTTGACATATTCATTTTGATGAGTTCAGTGCACTTGTACGAAAAAGTAGATCAAAGTGACATGCTTTTTAGGAGTGCTGTGTTTCCACAACATAACTTTAGTTTGCTGCAGTTTTTTCTTGTCAAATCACATCTGTGGTTTATCCAAGGTTAGAGTCCAGAGCATGTCAGTTTTGGTGCTGCTGGGTCCAAGAGCAAGGTCACTGGAGTTGAATATGCAATTTCCTTTCTGTGTGATAAGTCAAATTTCCTAATTTTCATCAAATTTCATTGGTAGATTACACTTTGATGAGGGCAGCAAACTATTGATTCTGAGGACAAGAGGTAAAAGGTCAAGATGATAATAGCTGACATCTTAATCCCCTCCCTTTTGGCTCCCTGCCACCTCTCACCTGTCAATTAAGGCAGAGGAGGAGGAGGATAACTGGTTTTTCAAAGCAGTAAAGAAGGTTTACTGCCTCTTGCCCAGTGACCTTTTGTCCCAAACCTTCAGGTTCTTGTGACTTTAAAATTCTTTCCAGCTTGGAAAAACTTTCTGGGGCAAACTCTAAAACAGGTTACAGTTAAGGAGCTCTTTCAAAGGTTTAGCAAGGGCCATAACTTTTCTAGACAATGTAGTGGGTGATCTGTACCCCCAGCTACATTGCTATTCTTGGTAGTTGCTTTTAGCTTTCATACCCTTTCTGGCCCACTAAACCACCCACTTTGGATGCTGACATGGCTGAAGTGGGCATTTTTATGGGGACCTGGGTTGCCTTCCAGTGAAATCACTGGAAACCAAAAGGCTGTTCTATAAATAACCATAGCCTTGCATGTCAGCCTTTTTTTCAGCAGTCTTGTTTGTCCTGCTGAAAGAGGAACTTTTTTCATCAATGGCTCTTCATTGTTTGGATGAAGTGGTAAAACCTTCAAGATATGCATAGTCCTTGTCCATGGCCTTGTCGATGATGTTCCTCCACCTGTGCAGGTATTTTGCTTAGGACACTTTCAGTGTCCTACTAGAGTATGGTAATAACTTTCTCAGGGATGTCCTCCCCCCATCAGGAGGAGGGGACTCTCTTAAGAGGCTTATCCTCTTTGTGGCTGCTCAGGATTTGAGTGACCAACAAAACTGGTCCCTTGCATCTGTTCATGACTGCTATGAACTGGCCAAGGAAAAAAGTCATCCTGACTGCCGTAGGATCACTTTGCAACCACAATCAAAGTCACAACCTCATTTCAGAAATCACCCTTGGTAGTTGGACTTCAAAAGGTCAATGACATGCTGTAAAGGCCCAGGGAAGAAGGCTCTTCCTTGTTTCCTAAGGACAAGTTTGGATAGCTCTAGGGACTCACTCACTTTCCAGCAGAGTGTACCTTTTCGATTAGTTCCCTTTTGTGGCAAGCTAATTCTCTACTCACAGGCTTGGTCCAGCATAACAGTCCATGGCTGGGTTCTTTCTATCATAAAAGATGGCTACCAGCTTTGGTTTCAGGATCTCCCTTCTCTAGTAAGGTCCTCATTTTCTTCCACCAGTTAAAGCTGGTGATCTTAGAAGAAGACATCTTTAATGCATGCAATGTATAATTTAATTCAGGTTCCATTTATAAAAATAGCTAACTTGCAATAGACTATAGCCTGTTTGATAGTATGGCATTACAGTTGGGTCAGCTTTGTCACTTAGCAAACCTGGTCAAGTGTTTGGAGCTGCAAAGACCAGTAGTTTCCCTCTCTAGTGCCTAAATGAAATCTCTCTTGTGTCTTGTGGTCTCTTCTTAAGCCCATTTGTGAACCTTTGGGTGAAGCTTACTTGGAGAACCATACCCACATGTTAGATTTCTTGCTCACCTTAGTGTCTGCAAGATGAAAGAGTGAGCTTCATGCCTTATCCATAGAGCAGGGCTGTATCAGGTTAAATGGGAATTATGAATTGGTTTCTCTCCTTTGCCAACCAGAACTTTCAGCAAAAATACAATCTTCCATTGGTTACTCCACTAACAATTTAGATCCCCAGTCTCAGCCATATATGTACTGCAGATGATCAGTATAGACTTTTATGTCCAGTTAGGGCTTTACTTTTTTATTTGGCAGCCTCTAAAGGGAAAACAAAGGGTTGGAAGTGTCTTTTCCTCCCCATTATAGGTTCAACTGATATTTCAGCTTCCACTATTTCTAGGTGGATTACATTAACTCTCAAGAGAGCTTACCAGTCCATTACTAATAGGGACCTGTTTTTCATGAAAATTAAAGCCCATGAGGTTTGTGCCATAGCTGCCTCATGGGCCTGTCTAACTCATTCATCTTTGGAGGATGTGTAGAAAGTTGCATTGTGGCACTCACTTTCTCCTCCTTTTACATTCACTTGTTAGCTCACCAAATTGAAGGCATTTTTTCCTTGGGCCCAATCATCATCACTTGTAAATTGGCCTAAGTGGATTCCGTTGGAATCTTCTGATGCACCATAATGAGAGGACAAATTTTCATTATACATTTAAGGTATTTTCAACCTGGAAAAGTACCAGCTATGCAGTAGCAACAGGTAAGTATTACATCTTTGAAATTATCCCCCACCAGTACATTTTCATAATAAGTTGTGCAGTTAACAACTGTGGAAAGTTTTCTACAGAAATCATCCTACTGATTCAGATTTCTTGATTTTCTGTACTTGCATATGATTATTTGGAAGATGTCATCCCAGTGAGCCATCTCAGGCCCACTTAGCCCTCTTTTTAATAAAAGTTGCAATGTTGATGTATCTTGGGATGAGCGTGCATCTGTCTCAGACACTGTGTCACTGTGACCTACTTTCAGGATTTATTCAGCATTGCTAAAAATTAATAACAGCTGCCACAGAATCAATGGTAGCTGTGACTTCACTATCTTGCAAGCTCTGGATCCCTAGGAACTCTGTCATTTTGGCAAGTAGCCATGAAACCTGATGGCTTAATTAATCTTTTGGATTACTATTTATTTTTTGAAGATTATATCACAGTGACCTACTTTTCATGCTTAAGTGGTTTTATACGGTCTACAGGGACATATTCTCACGAAGCAGTGGGAGCATTTGTATATATGTTCAGAAACTCAATTGTTCTTTTTGTTTTTGAAAGTACTACCTCTTGGGATTTATGACTGAAAACATTTTCTTGCTTACTATGTAGATGTTTGAATTTGATATAATATTTGTGCCTTGTTGTTTGTCTGCCTTTATAGGTGAAGCAGAAAATCAACCAGGCCTTTGGAAGTCTGCAGGACTGGGGTAGAGCACGTGCCTCTGAATCCAAAGAGGAGGTGGTGAATGACACCTCTGCGGACCCCAAAAGTGGTGAGCTTAGTTCATTGTTTAAATGTGGCTTGCTTATGTTCAGTTTAAGACAGTCAAGTGGGCATATCATTCCAATTTTCTGAAATAAAAAATGATAATTAGAAACCTTAACAAAGTGAAGATTCAGTTAGATTTAGTAGGTAAAGGAATTGAAATTTCATTAAGTATAACATGTAGCAAATAAAGGCAAACTTAGAAATTTGCATATAAATTGGTAATTTCTGCACTTTTTTGTGGGTAAATTTATGTAAAGATATTGTGTGTCAGACTGGTACCATTTTATATTTTAACTTGTTCATCTCTTATATCATTGAAAAAAAATCTTGCAAATGAAAACCTAATGCGAGTCATACCACCAACAATATGCAGAAAATGACCGACATTACTTGTAAAGATGACTGATTTGTTGTGTTGGCTGTTGTCTGCCATAAATCATTCTTCCAACTGAAATTGAAGGAGAGAGCAGTTTGTAGATGTGTCTTAGTGAATACAACTTCATCCTATCAAAGTGAGGTCACTGTGACTTGTATTTCTTGCCTTTAGGGTCAGTTTTTCATGCACATTTGAGGACAGTGTTTTACAGAGAGGGACAAGCCAGGTATTTATGTTACCTGAACATATTTCCAGCCTTCATATTAAATTGTAGAAATCATTACAGTAAGAACAACGGCCATGATAATTAGAAATGATTTTCGGTCCATGCATATTCTGTGCTATCATAAATTTCTTTAGTGACGCCCCCACTGCAATAGGAGGTGTTGATATGTTGTTTTGCTGCTGCCATTCCTTACATCGACATGTCCATACATCCTTCCATTGGTCTTCAGTCCATTTTATCATTATTGTGCAAACCAGTAAACTTAGAGCCATGAAATTTTATGCACTTTATTATGATAGTAAGTGGAAGATCTGGAAGATTTTCAGGCCATTACAGCCAGTTTTTTTTCCATTTATGTACATTTTTCAATGTAGCAGAACCACTTGAACTAGACACAGTCAATTTAGAAGGTATGCTTGTATTAACATGTTTGATGACTTAATTTGATTTTCAAGTCATTTAAGCAGTTTTTCTTCTTGTTAGCTCTACTGGTCACAGACTACAAGGGCTTGTGTGATGGTCTGTTGTCTGTTGTCCATCATCCATCCATCCATCCATTAGCACACATTTGTTATTCCTACACCTATTAAACTGCTTGGAGAATTGCCATGAAACTTTACACAAATATTCATCCAATTTATCTGCCACTGTGGCCATCTTGAAAATCTTGTTATTGCTTCTCCTTTTGAATGGATGGACATATTAGCTTGGGGTTTCTGAAAAAAGGATTCTTATGAGGTATAGTTGGTTCTAAATGAACAATGATGCTGCTTTGACATCCAGTTTGGCTGCCATGGTGGCCATCTTGAAAATCTTCTTTTTGACACTCCTCCTGAACAGTAAGTCATAATGACATGAAGCTTCCACCAGGAGATTTCTTTTGATGTCTGGTTGGTTATAAATGAAAATGGTGCTATCTGTTGGCCAATATGGCCACCAGAGTGACCAGCTTGAAAAGTGTATTATTGCTACTCCTCCTAAATGAAGATGGTCTCAAATTGACCTCCAGTATGTCCACCACAGCAACTAATTTGAAAATCATGTCATTGCTGAAGAATATTAAAGAAGGTTTCAACATTTCACAGTTAAGGGGAAGAAATGGTTTTATCTTGAATTCCTGGAAATTCTTCTCTTCCAGTAGAGCATCAGACCATTTGAGGGGCTCTTTGTTTTAACTTATATTTTGGGACTTTGGCTTTTTAAGCAAAAACATTGTTAGCACAGTTTAGTAAAATCCATTTTGTATGCATTATATGTTTTTTGCTTTTGTAAGAATCACAATACTCATATTATTGTCGGAAACACATAATTAACAACAATGACTCTCTGTACTGTATTGCCTTGTATTTTATCACTTTATCCTATACATGTAGTTGATAGGTACACTTTAACTTTGTTATGTTTATGTTTTGTTTACTATCATTGTTTGATTTTCTTCTATACCATTTTGTTCATGATAGTTCTTTTCCATGTTCCTCTGTTTGGAGTCGAACAGTTTCCTGTTTGTGCAGTACAGTCAGTGTTATAATATGTGTAATAGAAGTAATAACTCTTATATACCCATACAGTCAGTGTTATAATATGTGTAATAGAAGTAATAACTCTTATATACCCATACAGTCAGTGTTATAATATGTGTAATACAAATAATATATATACCTGATGAATATTTATGAATATATAAATTGTAAATAGTTCACATTGGCCAATTCTGGAATTTGTTTTCTTTACCATCAGTCCATATATCTCCAAATTTAAATAGTATGCTAAACTAATACAGTTTCATGGATGGTGAAATATGTCATGGATTAGGGGAGAGAAGAGATTATCTAATTATTTGAAAAAGTCAATCATATGCATTATATTTATTACAGAATACTCACTTCACAAAAAGGTTAGAGACTTGTGTTCAGTTTATATGGTGGTGTATACTAGTGCTTCTTGACTTCTTTCTTTTATCAAATTCAAGGGTTGTGGCCATTTTGTTGAACCATACTACAGTTGTATTTAGTTTTCTGTTCATAGAGAAAGGAATGATTGTACATGTTCTTAAGATATTATTTTAGAACTCCTGATCTACAGTATCTGCGGATCAAGTGGAGACATTCGCTTTTACACCAACAATATCTATGGACTCAGTAGAGACAGTACATTTTGTATTAAGCAGTATCTATGGACCCAATAGAGAAAGTCCAAACTTTCTGTGGACCCAGTAAAGACAGTCCAAGATTTCTGTGGACCCAGTAGAGGCAGTCCAAGATTTCTATGGACCCAGTAGAGGCAGTCCAAGATTTCTATGGACCCAATAGAGATAGTCCAAGATTCTTAGCAGATATAAAAGATATAAAAGATGACATAGTTGAGTTTAATAATGATATTATAGTTATTGGGGATGATTTTGATTTAGTGATAGATTCTGACATAGATAAATATAATTATACAGTGTTATCACTATGGTCTTAAAACATGTAAGAAGTGAAACCAACAAGTAAAATTCAACGAACAATTTATTTCCCTACAATACAAAGTGAATTAAATCCCAAATAATCCTAAATGACTTTCACAGATAAAAAAGAATAGAATGTTCTGAATGAATTCCAATAGTCCTGAATGCCTTATTGTGCCACAGTGAGGCAGTCGAGAATGTCTTTGGATGAGTTCTCAATAATATCAAAATAGTGTTTTAATCCAAAAAATCAATGAGCACTTTATAATTCCAGTGAATAATAAATGATTCCTCTCAAATTATATCTGAACACAACTTAAAATAATTCCACAGATGACCTTAAATCAGGAAATTAAGATTTTGTTTACCCAAATTAGATATAGATATATATATATATATATATATATATATATATATATATATATATATATACACACACACACACACACACACACACACACACATGTATATATACCTTTTGGACTGCCAGAGCATTAAAAAACACATGCATGCCAAATAATAAAACTCCAGTATTCATATTGAATTTACTCTTGAATTTTAACACATCTTTTTGAAGGATATTCATAGTTTTATTTTAAAAAAGTAAATATCTATTGCTCATTTCACAAATTATCACCCATGCAAAAAGGCATAATTTCTTGTATACAGTTGGGACAAACGAATCTCCTTTTAAATGCCCCTTACAAAATTGTCAGGTATTTGATTCAGAATAATAGGGGTTTTACCTGATATAATACATACAGATTGAACAGGTTTTATTATAGAAAAAAGTGTAAAAAACCTGGTCTTAAGCTTTTAATAGACTTTGATAAAGCATTTGATTCATTGGATTAGCCAATCAGATAGATAGAGCTATTTTTTCTAAAATTTAGTGCCTGATGTTTAAATATGGATAAAGCTTTTCTTTAATAGATATACAATTATGTTCAATAGTAAATGAATGAGTTTCATTTTGTTTCAATTTAAAAGGAGGTTGTAGAGAGGATGATACCGTCTCCCCATTTATTTTCGTTTATATGTTCCAAGATTTTGGTACATGTGATCAGACAAAAATCTAAACATTAGGGTATTAAGTCAAACAATGGAAATCATCTAAAAATATCACAATAGGCTGAAAAGACCTGATTAGCTTTTGATGGCTGTGAAATCTCTCTTAAAATTTTCATTATTGATTTGTAAAGTTCTGATGACAGATGTAAACATTGAAATACTAAAGCAGTTTGGTTTCAAATGAGGATTGGGTGGAGATAAGCTACTGCTCAGAATGTAATTTGAATGGTCAAAAATCAGTGAATGAAATGTCTAAGTTTTTTGTGCATTTTTTAATATTTTTGATGTTTTTAATGTTTAAAATCAGTAAGGGTGGTACAAACAAACTTTTTTAAACTAATATTTCTTCAGCATTGGTTTGAAAAGGAATTTTTTTGTATTTAAGTAATTTTGTAAATAAGGATGGTTCTTGGGTTTCATATAAAAATTGTACAGATAAGTTCCAAATTCAGTTGTTTTTTTTTTATTTCACTTCTTATTGAATTCTGTTAAATCTTACTGTGATGAACTTAACATAAACACTGACAGTAATATGCAAAAACTTTGTTTGCATCTGGATGTTTTTTTTAATGAGAAACCAACAAATCCAGTAGGAAAATATATCAGAAACTTTTAAATTTTAGTAATTATGATCCTATCTATAAGGTCAAATGACATCTTGAATTTGATGTGTTAATTGGGCTTTTTAATACGCCATAAGGTCAAATGACGTCTTGAATTTGATATGTTGAGTGGGGTTTTTAATATGACATAAGGTCAAATGATGTCTTGAATCTGATTCATTGAGTGGGCTTTTTAATATGACATAAGGTCAAATGACCTCTTGAATCTGATTCATTGATTGGGCTTTTTAATATGCCATAAGGTCAAATGACCTCTTGAATCTGATTCATTGATTGGGCTTTTTAATATGACATGAGGTCAAATGACATCTTGAATTTAATGTGTTGAGTGGGCTTTTTAATATGACATACGGTCAAATGACATCTTGAATTTGATGCATTGAGTGGGCTTTTTAATATGACATAAGGTCAAATGACATCTTGAATTTGATGCATTGAGTGGGCTTTTTAATATGACATAAGGTCAAATGACATCTTTAATCTGATTCATTGAGTGGGCTTTTTAATATGACATAAGGTCAAATGACAACTTGAATTTGATGTGTTGAGTGGGCTTTTTAATATGACATAAGGTCAAATGAAGTCTTGAATCTGATTCATTGAATGGGGTTTTTAATATGCCATAAGGTCAAATGACATCTTGAATTGATGTGTTAATTGGGCTTTTTAATATGCCATAAGGTCAAATGACATCTTGAATCTGATTCATTGAGTGGGGCTTTTAATATGCCATAAGGTCAAATGACCTCTTGAATCTGATTCACTGAGTGTGGATTTTAATATGCCATAAGTTCAAATGACATCTTGAATCTGATTCATTGAGTGGGGCTTTTAATATGCCATGAGGTCAAATGATATCTTGAATCTGATTCATTGAGTGGGGCTTTTAATATGCCATAAGGTCAAATGACCTCTTGAATCTGATTCATTGAGTGGGGCTTTTAATATGCCATAAGGTCAAATGACCTGTTGAATCTGATTCATTGAGTGGGGCTTTTAATATGCCATAAGGTCAAATGACATCTTGAATCTGATTCACTGAGTGTGGATTTTAATATGCCATAGGTCAAATGACATCTTGAATCTGATTCATTGAGTGGGGCTTTTAATATGCCATAAGGTCAAATGACCTCTTGAATCTGATTCATTGAGTGTGGATTTTAATATGCCATAGGTCAAATGACATCTTGAATCTGATTCATTGAGTGGGGCTTTTAATATGCCATAAGGTCAAATGATATCTTGAATCTGATTCATTGAGTGGGGCTTTTAATATGCCATAAGGTCAAATGACATCTTGAATCTGATTCATTGAGTGGGGCTTTTAATATGCCATAAGGTCAAATGACCTGTTGAATCTGATTCATTGAGTGGGGCTTTTAATATGCCATAAGGTCAAATGACATCTTGAATCGGATTCATTGAGTGTGGATTTTAATATGCCGTAAGGTCAAATGACATCTTGAATCTGATTCATTGAGCGGGGCTTTTAATATGCCATAAGGTCAAATGACATCTTGAATCTGATTCATTGAGTGTGGATTTTAATATGCCATAAGGTCAAATGATGTCTTGAATTTGGTGCATTCAGTGGGGTTTTTAATATGACACAAGGTCAAACGACATCTTGAATTTGATGCGTTGGGTGGGGTTTTTAATATGACATAGGGTCAAATGACATCATGAATTTGATGCATTGAGTGGGGTTTTTAATATGCCATAGGGTCAAATGACATCATGAATCTGATGTGTTGAGTGGGATTTTTTAATATGACAGAAGGTCAAATGACATCTTGAATCTGATGTGTTGAGCAGGGTTTTTAATATGCCATAAGGTCAAATGACATCTTGAATCTGATTCATTGAGTGGGCTTTTTAACATGACGTAAGGTCAAATGACGTCTTGAATCTAATTCATTGATTGGGGTTTTTAATATGCCATAAGGTCAAATGACATCTTGAATCTGATTCATTGAGTGGGGCTTTTAATATGACAGAAGGTCAAATGACATCTTGAATCTGATGCATTGAGTGGGATTTTTAATTTGCACTATAGGGTCACAAAATCTCCAGAATTTTTGATAGTTCAAGTTTGAACTTTTGGACAGGATTTGGGTCACATACAATTTTTAAAAAAATATAAGATTTTTGATGAACTGCAATTGATTCTTTTCAAAAACAATTTACAACAGTATTGTTAATATGTATTTTTTGTAGATGGCACCTTTTTATGTCAGGGGCAATTAAAAAAATCAACATAATGGAATTTTGAAACACAGAAAACCAAAAGTTTTAATAACATTTAATTAGAAACATATGAAGGACAAAATCAATAATAAAAATGTATGGCAAGTTTCATAACTTGGCATACATTTGATTTGACTATTTTTATGGAGCACATGATAGTAGGAAGTGAGATGTAATGGTCACTTTTTTCTAGTAGTGGCCATGACAGTGTTGATGTCAGTAGTTTTTTTAAGATGTTGCTTTAAGTTATTCATTTGTATTTTTGCCCTAAACCCCCTCTTACATTTTTATCGTATTTGGCATAAATCATTTGAAGCAATGACAATTTCTTCTGTAATGCTCACTTGCCCCTTTTGCCTTGGGGTCACTGTCTCATTCTTACAAATAGTGCTTTCAGGATTTTTCATTTGCTTATATTTCCTAAACTCCACAATAGATTTTATTTTATTTTATTTGTGATTGCTTTGCATAATTTAGTTTTTTAGAAACAAGTTTGCATTGTTAGGAATTTTAATATCTTAAGTGTCCTATGACTTTTCCTACCCTGTTTTAGATATTTTGAATGATTGAGGTGGAAAAATTATATATATATATATATATATATATATATATATATATATATATATATATATTTATATATACACACATACATACATACATGTCCAATATGCACATGTACTACAGTTTTGCCATAAATGGACCAACAATAACAAATTATACCATTAGTTTGAGTGCTTTTGAATCTGTCAAAGAATTTGGTTTGTGGCAAGAAAGTTGTGATGTCAGTTACAAAAACATTCTCATGCACATATTCAACCTGAAATTGTATTGGCTTATGTCCAGTTAGACATCTGATTGGCTAATGTCTAAGGACTGACTGACCAATAAGACATCAGACTAGTGAACTGAGTCTGAGTTTGAGGATGAAAATGCTTTTGTAACCTATATGCCAGGTTGCATATGACTGAAGGATAATATGCTGAGTACAAGAAAAAGTGAAGAAATATTCCAAATTCACAGAAGAAGTAAAATGCTATCAGGCCTTTTTTAAAAATATTCCCCACCACTGTTTATATCTTTCCATGTAATTTTCTATTTAAATATTCCCCTACTTGTTATATCTTTCCATTTAATTTTCATTTTCTGTCTGTATCATTTTCAACTTTTGTTTCAATTGTTTGGATATAAAAGTCAGCGCAAATCAAGATTTTTACACTGTTTTCATCAAAGTTATCTTTCAAAAATGTAATTAAATTATGATTTCTGATACCATTATGTTGTTGCTGTGGTCTTGATTTTTAGTGTATTGGTTGTAGACTGGAGAGCTTATGGGATGGCATATTGCCTGTCATCTGTACATACATCTGTTCACATATTTGTTGTCACAACTCCTAATATGCTTGGAGGATTGCCATAAAACTTGACACTCACATTCATCCCAAAATCTGGTTGGTCCTATGTGAAAATAGTGCTGTTTGGAAATCTATTATAGCTGCCATTTTGAAAATCTCATCACTACTCCACCTGATCAGAAAGTCATATCAACATGGGGTTTTGACCAAAAGACTTCTTATGATGCCTTGTTGGTCCTAAATGAAACTGGTTCCACTTGGATATCCAGTATTGCTGCCCCAGTGGCAATCTTGAAAATCTTGTTACCACTACTGCTTCTGAATGGATGGTCATATCACCATGGGGTTTTTTCTAAAAGACTTCAGATGATGTCTGGTTGGTCTGGCACATAATAATGGATTATATTGATGAAATGTTGTATATTTTGTTATTTCATGTTTGTTTGGATGCGATTATGTGAGTGTGTGCACATATGTGTGTTTGTGTTGATGACGTGACATGAATTCTATGAACTTTTTTTGGGGGGGGAGGGGGAGATATTAAATGGTGCAAAGAACTTCCTTTATTTTATTCAGATTTGAATTTTCAGTCATTTAATGTAGGCTTATATGAGTAAATTGCTTTCAGTTATGCAATATTGCTTATTTATCTACCCACACTGACTCCCCACACACACATATGGGAACACAAACTACAGTTTTGGTCAACAGCTTCCCTGACACTGTTGGGAAGATGAGCAGGCATGGTTGGTCATAAATAAAAATGATGTCATATAATCTTTAAAATCTTGTCATTACTTCTGAATGGATGATCATAGTAACATGGATTTTAACCAAAAGACTTCATTTGATATCTCGTTGTTCCTAAATGAACTTGTACTAATCTGGCCTCAAATATGACTGCCACACTGAACATATTGAAATCTTGTTACCACTACTCCACCAATATGGATGCTGATATCAACATGGGGTTTTCACTAAAAGGATAATTAATGATGTTGGTCCTAAAGTAAAATTGTGCTGATCTCACATGTTAAGTAGAAGAAACTGTTTTCTTGGATTCCTGAAAGTTCTTTTCAGCCAGTACATAAGTCCCTTCTGGATACTCTTGTTTGGGAGCAGTACAGCTTTGTACATCATTGTCAGTTCCCACTGAGGCCTCTGACAACCCTTAATCAATCAGTTGTCATAACTTAAACAATTAGAAATAGTACTTGGCCTTACATATTAATTTCATGGACCTTAAAACACTTTTGTGTTAGCAATCTGCATTTGCAAATGCATAACTTTGCACAATTTTGCCTCACTCAGACCATCCATTCATGTTTTGCAGCAGTTACATGGATTTGGTGTAAATGTGTTGTTATGAAGCAATTCAACATACACAGATGAAGCAATTAGAAACGAATGAGCACAGGTGATAAGGTCATGCAAAAACAGCTCAGCACTACCAGGCTTAATATCTGCATGACCTGATTAGATTTTCAGGCTATTTTAATTTGCTTTTTTTTTTGTTGCAGACTTCTATATTTTGGGGACTTGTATTTTAGGGCAAAACTCATATTAGCATGATTGAGCAAAAAATAAAAAATTGCACAAGATAGACAAAATTAAATTTGGTAAGAATATTTGTATTATGATTAAATGTTCAGGCCATTATGACTACTTTTCAATATTTTGCTCAGTTTGAAAACTTTTTGGACAATTTAGACAAACTTCTAGTTAGCATAGAATTTAGGTTAAAAAAAAAAACAACAAAACTTGGGGACTATTATGACACCATGGTCATAAACTAAGTAATAGAAATGAGTGAAAACCAACAAGTTTTGTAAAATTCAACAAATTATTTCCCTAAAATAGAATGAAAATTTTTAAAGAACTTACAGTAATGCGACTTATATCCCAAATAGTCCAAAATATTTTATCACAAGTCCAAATGTATAGAGTTCCAACTGAATTCCAGTGTCATCCAAATAAGTTCTTATATTGAATATGTTGATGTGCCTGTAGTCTCAGATATACTAATGTTCTAGTGGCCTTTAGTGTAATGATGTGCTAACAGTCTTTTGATGTATCACAATAATATAATCCAAAAATGATCTTGTCTGAATTCACTAGCATTCTAGTGTCGTAGACCCAGACCAAAATAAACATATTTACCTCCATTGATAATGATCCTAATATTTAACCCACACTCACAGAGAAATATTAACTATGTATTATTTGTTTACAGAATAAAAGTTGCTGGTCAGGTACACAATAAACTTGATTTTGGACAATGTCAAGTCCAAAATACAATTATACATAATATATAATCAGTGTGAAAAAAAACTTACAAGTACAAATTAAATATACATTTATATCCTAATTAGATTTTCACACTCATTCATACAGTGTTCCATTTTTTGACACATTTTAAAACTTTTTGGTCTTTTTTTTTTTCTTTTGAAAACCTTGTTAGCACAATTAGTTAAAAACCATTTCAGGTAGCAAATAAATTTTGGCATGCATCATTGTAGGCACATGTAGATAAGTTGATTAGATTTTCAAGGTCTTATAGCAATGTTTCTATATTTGTTAATTTTTTGGGGCATAGACTTATCTGGTCTGCAGTGTTTTCACAAGCACAAAATATTTTTTTTTCAATTGGTTCAAGATTTCAGCCTTCTGTCAAACTTATTATGTTTGCAAAACATTTTGCTTTGTTTCTTCAACTTAACTGAAATGTTTATGGGCCTTTAAAATCACAGACTTTCTATATCACACACATCTAACAAAATTTTATTTTATTTTATTTACCTTGCTAGATTTTCTCTTTCCATTTTTCAAGTAACAGTGTCACAAAAGGACATTAAATGTCATGTGGGGAGGAAAGATGCAATTACATGTTTTGCTTTCAAAAAGAAATTCCTTCTGCTTTATAATCAGGTCCATGTTAGTGGGAAGGGAGACATTGTAGTCACTTTTCCAGTGGGAACTATCTTAGTGTCACCTGTTAAGGTTTTGGTTAAAGTTTTTGATTTAAAAATTTGATTTGAAAGATTTGGTAAAAAAAAATTAAACAATTTAAAAATTTGATTCAAAAGATTTTCATCATACTTGGCATTAATTAATTATGGAGGTAAAACAATTCATTCTGAAATATGCTTGCTTGCCTTTATGACCTTGTGGTAATATAATGATTGCAGGCATACAGAATTTGGGTTAAAGTCTTTTTTAGCATTAATTTTTTGGTTCAAGTTTTTTCATTAGCTAATTATGTTTCCTAAACCCCTTGATGGAATTAGTTCAAACATTGGATCATTGTGAAGCTAAAAAAATTCATTCTTTGGCATGCTTAGTCTCCCCTTTTGACCTTAGGGTCAAGGTCATGCATTTTACACCAATGCCTTGACTGTGGGCTTGTCATTCAGGTTCCCACCTTGTTTTTTTTTAAATTATGAAAACAAGCAAAATATTAACTTAGATTTTAGGCATTAAATTTATTTTGATGGCATCCTGAGTATATAAATGAATTATTTACAGAATGTTCAAGATTTCAACTCACAGTATTTATGCTTTTGTTTTGGTGTTAGATAAGGTCTGTTTCAGGCAGTGGGTGAAATAGATATGTTTTCAGGCCTTAACTCGATTAATGGGCAAATTTTCTAACTGTAAGACTTGGCAAGATCATTCAGACCAGGATTACTGGAGCGCTGCAGTTGACACCCATTGCTTGCATTTATCACCTGTGTATTGATATCATGAATACACTAAATATATATTGTATAGCAGAGTCACAGGAGTGTTCTTATTTTTTGGTCTGAGGAGATATAAAATTGATAGATTTATTCATGTTTGACCTTTACATCTACATTTTCAACCCCCATGTGATTTTTTTAGTGCCACATGAGTAGAAATTATTAAAATTCTAGAGAAAGAAGATACAGGAGGGGAAAAACACTTTAAAATTGGATTTTAATATGCTGTCAAAATAATTGTCTTATGTCTAGAATGTGGGGCAATACCAGAATCTAGCAGTAGTCAACACATTTTTTTAGTGGATTAGATTGCTGTACTAACGTTATTTATATCAGGCTTCTTGGACATCCAGGAAATTGTTAAGATTTATCTTGTCATCATTTTTGTACCTTAGTATTTAATAATGGCAATATAATGTGGAAATTTTTCATATTTGTTGCACAGGAAAGAGATTACATGTATATATTTTTCTTTCAGTTACCTTGACATAAAACTTTATGTAAATTTGATAGTATGTAGTTCATTTATTTATTTTCTGTTATTCCAAGTTTGTGCTACTTCAACTGACATCAGATACATATAGAAGAATGAACCATACAGTATACTAAAGTGTAAACAGTCAGTTGATATCAGAGAAAAATATTTTTAAAAATCAATCTTCCATCGAGTATGACTAACAAGCACACTAATCAGCAGCAAAGCTTTTTGTCATTTTTTTGTGACATGTTTACTTTTTGTTTTTATTCATCAAAAAAAATATAGTGTTCATTATCTTACAGTGTACTGATTTAGCTAGACCAATAAATCAGTCTCGATAACAATTTTTTTTTTATTCTGATGATCCTTATAAATCAATGATCAAAATAAAAAGTAGCATTATTGGTACAGATTTATTGGTCTACAAACTAGCCTAGTTGACAAAAGCATTCCAGGTTGGGTTTTTTTTTTTATCACCTAACAGAACAGCTACTGCCCTATATGTTGACCAATGCAGGTATTTCTACCTTGATACAAATTTATCTTGCCTGGTCATCTGTTGACCTGTGTACGTTGATTGATGACAGTATATTCTGGTATGCAAGTCTGGTATGTGCCTTTTGTTGTTTACTTTAATAAGCAAAGGTGAGGCAGTGACTTTTCTGTTATATATTAAGAAATCTCCAAATGCATTTGTCAGCCAGGCTAAATTTGCACCATGTAAAATAATTCTTTTAACTGCTGAATGACCATTTTGGTGGCCTAGTGGTTAGAGCATCCGCCTCTGATGCGGTAGGTCATGGGTTTGATCCCCGGCCAAGTCATACCAAAGACTTAACAAAAATGGTACTAACAGTTGCCTCGCTTGGCGCTCAGCATTAAGAGGTTAGTGTTAGGACTGATCGGCCTGGTGTCAGGATAATGTAACTGGGTAGGCATCATGCTACATGTCTCCGGTATGATGCCTCAGTGCTAGACATCACTATAAACTGCCACACTGCAGACATCATAGTGATAGGACTGAAAAATTGTTAAAGCTACATTAAAAATCCAAATCACATCACAACACATCACATTTACTGCTGAATGACTAAATAAGAAAAAAAAAACATGTCACAAAATTTGGCTAACTTGTTAGTCATATTGGTAGAAAGATTCATATTTAGCTCACTTGGCTAGAAGACAGAGGGAGCTGATAGTATGGTTCTTTATCCAGACTGTGGCATATGTTGTCCATTGACAGTTGTTGTCTCTACTTTTTCTCATACAATAGAATCTTACCAGATCTGAAAGAATATCCTGGCATGAAGCTGCTTAAAATTTGTTAAAATGATGCTGATCACTTGACAGATATGGCTGCTGTTACTAAAAAAATGAAAAACCTTTAAACAACTTCTTCTCAGAAACTGCTTAACAGAATCTGATCAAATTAAATGATCCAGGCATTAAGTTCTTTCAAGTTTGTTCAGATGATGCCAGTCTACCATCAAATAGGGCTGTGAGTACTAAAAATAGAAAAGCCTTCAATTGACTTCTCGAAATTCACTCAACAGAATTTGACCAAATTTGACACCAAGCATCCTGGCATAGATATGGTAGTTTCAATTTTGTTTAAAAAAAGGAAATGATAGAAATGCCTAAAAATGACTTATTAACAATGACCCAGTAGAATACAACTAAATTTGACAAAACAGATCCTGGCAGGAAAACCTTATAAATTTATATGTTGCCAATCTGCCATTAAATAAGGCCACTGTTACTAAACATAGCAAACCTTTAATGGACTTCTCCAAAAATGTTGAAAAGAATATGACCAAGCTTGATGGTCCATTTTCCCAATTACAGCAAGGGAAGTAATCTATCATGAGGACTATTGAGAATCACAGGTTTAGTCAATTAGAATGCCCATAGGCCTAAGATACAGATAATGGCCAATTTGAACTACCCTTAAGCCTGTGGTTTTCATTATGTCGTAATAACTTCACAGGTGTCACCATGACTAGATGATGTGTCATCAATAACAGCCACATAAGCAAGTTTCAGGTTATTTGAACTGAATTTCTTCAGTTTTTCATTATAGGAATAATATTAAAATTTAAAAGTGCAGGTATGTTATTGACTGTTCAAATGTCACAGAGTGTTATTTGTAACACATATAATTTTGTTTGAATTTGTTCTTCTCACATCTAGCCTGATTTTTGTCTGGCAAAAACTGACCAGTACAGGAAGTATTATTATGATTCCCATTAAGTTTGTTTTTAAAGAGTCAGAGTTATTTCACTTGCATTGGAAAGAGATGAGGATGTGAGAATGAGGGTTAGTTCTTCCCCTTGCAGAAAAATTAAAATGGATTTTTAAAAAAATTAAAATACAGGATTGATAATTTTAATTAACAAGTCCTATAAATTTGTGAAATTATACATCTTTGGGATTAAAAACTGATTTTAAGCTGATGAAAAAATGTAAAATAGAAATAAAACAAGTTACACTCTAAGTTGCTAAATAAATTTGGGATAAGATTAGCTTGTAAACTGACTAGAATGTTTATGTAATGGGGGGACGTGAATGGACGTGAACGTGAAACGTGTGTTATCTAGGGGATGACCTCCCTCGATGTTATTGCCCAGCGAGAATAGATAGATAGAATATTGATAGAGAACTGAGCAAGACTATTGAGAAGAAATAACAAATACAAGCCCCCTTAAATAATAAAATAAAATACATTTTAATCAATTAATACATAAACTAAAAATTGCAATTTCAATCCAACAGATTCACATCAATGGAATTTAATAGCAGTGTTCAATTTATGGATTCGTTCATCATAGTAACGAGTGGTGAAAAGAGTACAGTGCCCACAACTGACTTGCACCACCTGACGTTGTTCTCTCTTGACTTTGTGTATTCCACGTCTAGCATGTATGCTTGGTTCTTTCTCTTGACCCTTCTATTCTGAACTCTCTATTTGCGGACTTCCCTCTTGGACTGTCCTCATCGAGTTTCTCGGGGAGGATATAGAAAGCTGTTTCCTTAATGCTGTTTCTTTTCCACACAATTGTGCATCCTAGCACTATAGCCTGTCTTTTCCTTTCAAGACAGCTATCTGGCCTCTTTACCTTGTTAATGAGGGAAAAACTATTCTCAGGTTTTTCCACTGGAGTCTCAAATTCGACTTCTCGCAAGCAAAATTGGACTAAAGAATTCTGAGCCAAGTCGCTACCTTAAATTCAGAATACTTCCAAAGTGTATGCCTTAATTTTAACTGAGCAATCGGAAGCAACTGTTCCTAAATTTTTCCCAAAATAATCATGTCTTTCGTCAGTTTTTGACAGCCAAGAATAGGCTGCAATTAGCTTTACTTTGAAGATCAATTATTTGACATGCAGTCCTTTACAAACCGATGTGGTTGTAGTTCTAATGTACTCTGTGCCAATATACCGTTATGATGACTGGGTCAATTCCACTGAAGCTTAAACGTGGGCCCTTTTACGTTTCACAGATGAAACAAGGGAAATATCAAAGTGAACTTTCTCAATGGCTTTTCTGGCTTGACTATGATAAATTTTAATGCACAATTTATTCAACTTTAGGATCCAGTACTTCTTCAAAATTTGACACATTACAGTTTACAATCTTGTGAATGAATTCTCTATTGTGTCTTTTAGATACTTTATTCTCACTGCTGGACAAAACTAACCAAACTATCGAAAACATTAAAATTAAAGTGCCCGAAATACTTCTTTGTTTTGGATACTATAACATGTATATGCATGATTTTATGATAATTCATATATTTTAGTACCATTTGTCACAAATTGTCATAAATTTATATTTTTTATAGGTAGCTTTAAAAAACAAAACAACCAAACATTTAATATGATTTTCACCTGAAACACTTTCAAATGTAATGACTAAGAATAAGGGATGATCATACGGTGGAACTAAACCCACACCTTTCTGGTCATTATACAGTGGCCATCTTGAAAATACTATTGATACTCCTTCTGGATGGATGGTCATATCAAAAGGGAGTTCTTACTAAAAAACTTATTGTGATACCTGTCTGTTCCCAAACAAAAATGGTGCCACTCAGAAACAGTGGTAATCTTAAAAAGATGTCTTATGATGTCAAGTTGGTCATAGATGGAAATGGTGCCACTCTGACTTCCAATATGGCTGCCACATCTTGAAAACCTTGTTATTGCTACTTTTCCTAGATGGCTGTTCATTATTGACATTGTGCTTTTACCAAAAGATTTCTTATGAGACATAGTAAGAATACATCCTATGTACAGTATTTAACTTTATATCATGTTTATTTTACCTAATTTACTATAGTCCAAAAACAAGAGTCCCTTGAAGGGACTGATGCTCTATTGTCCGAAAAGAATTTCCAGGAATTCAAGATAAGACCATTTCTTCCTTTTAATTGCTGAGTATTAAATCTACCTCTGATAATTCTTCAGAAATAAAAAGATTATCAAGTTAGCTGCTATGGTGGACATAATGAATATCCAGATGTAACAATCTTTACTTAAGACCGACAAGACATAATAGGAAGCATTCTGGTGAAAAACCCATGTTGACATGACTTCTGTTTTGGAGGAGTAATAATGACAAGATTTTCAGTATGGCTGTCATGATGGCCATATTAGATATCAGACTGGTACCATTTCCATGGTCAACTCTTAAGTTATGTAAGCCAGGTGAGCAATATCACATCCATGTGTTGATTCATATGCATGGGCCTCTTGTTTAATGAATAGTTTTCCATGATCTCAACCATTTATGTTTTAAATATAAATATCATATAAAAACAATGCAAACGATTTTCTTGAAATATGTAACATTTTACTTCAAAGCATTCTTGCGAAGGATCAGAATGTAAGAAACAATTTTTTTTTCTGCCAATAAAGTTTCTTTTGTTTACTTAATATACTCCCCAAATTCATTCATTAATGATTATTTTGGCTCATATTACCTCACTGCAGCCATTACAGAGTGCTATTTGACAATATGTCCAGAATGAATTCCTTTCACATATTCAGTGTAATTCCTTGCATTTGCCTTAATAATTGCATACAACCCTTTTTTGTTTAAACTTTCATAAAATATCCATCCTTTTCACACATGCCATGCCATGTGAGATGAACGCTGGTGATAAAACTCACTTGAAATTTTCTCGGGACCTTCTGCCATGCATGCTACTTATACTTCGGGTTAAATCAATCTCAGAAATGCATCTGACATGTTTATCCAGGACAATTATGGGGGGGGGGGCAGAGAGAGGGAGGGGGGGCTCAAAGTGAAAGTAAACAACATAGATAAAGGAACCTCCAAAGTGAAAAGCTCACAACACAAAGGGAGTAAACTCTTCAAGCAGGTATGTACACATTGTGTGCATTTATTAAAATGAGCTTCAATTAAATGCAATTAACCCAAGTAGTAATTGTATAAGTGCACATTATATCTATTACATTGAATACGGTGTGTATAAAGTGCCATGGTATAATTCATATGCATGATATATTTGATGGGTAGTAAATGTTGTCCTTTTTCATTCACTAGCAACTGAGCTGTCAAAAGGTTTGTGTTGTAAGGTTGTTGTATTGCACCCTGATCATTTCCAGCATTTGGAGGTACACCTTTTATAGGAATGATGAAGACAAAGTCACAGTCACAGAGGATGATTTCTTGAGTTGAAATGTGTTTCAGCTTATGTTATTGTTTGCATTTTTCAGAGAAAAATGCAAGACAGTGTGAGCACAATGTTGTCTGTCAGTGGTAGCATTGATGTTAACTCAGTGTTAAAGTTGTTTGTAACCCCAGTGCTCCAAAACTACATATAAGAATTTGGTGAAACTTAATGTTTAGTGAGTGGGGATTGCCAGGCCCGGCCTTAGGATGTGCATGGCCCAAGGCAGCAGTGATGAACGTGGGGCCCCAAGCAAAAAAACATTGCATTGCGGCGAAGCACTTAGCCCAAGGCGGTTGCCTTGTTCACCTTGCCCTAGGGCCGGGCCTGGGGATTGCCTATTTTCAGCTTGCTAGTTATAGACCAGAAGAGCTTATGGGATGGTCAGTTGTCCGTCATGATTGTTGTCTGTCCATCCATTAGCATAAGTTTGTTATCACTAATTCTCCAAAAATTACTTGAAAAATTTTCATGGAACTTGACACGCACACACACACACATTCATCCTGAGTCTAGTTCATCCGAAATCAAAATAGTGCTGCTTAAAGAAATCACTCGACTCATATCGACTGTGATGTGAAGTGTTTGTTTTCCTAATAAAGGCATTGCTTAGATTAGGACAGGTCATGTGAATTAATTGTGCTACATGCCTTATATTTACTGTACTCAAGTCAGTCTATCATTTTAACTTTAAATTGGATAATCTCCCATTGTTATTTTAAGACTTTAAAGTCATAATATCATTCTTATAGGCCCCCCCCATTTTTGGGAGGTGAGGTGGTACACTGATGACTACTGCTTTCATCAGAAAAGAATAATTGGGAACTAAATTTACTCAGAATTTTGTTTTAGTTTGTCCAAATTGGCCTATTCAGATATTTCTGTCACTGATTATTTTGTAATAATATTTTTGGGCTTCTGGTCATGGTAAACTTTTGCTACAAATTTATAAAGCAAAATATAAATTCAGCTTTCAGACTCTGCTAATTTTTTGTCAGATACATGGACTGTAATTATTTTAAGTTTAAAAAACCCTCCTGAAAATGTTAAAATGCACTTAATCATTAGGTCACTCTTTCTAATTCAGGAACAGATAATTCACCATCACTACAGTCGCAATTGCACACATTTGTTTGTAAGTACATTATATGAAAAGTGCTTCAACTTCAAAGGAATCACAAGTCTTTGATCACAGGCGGCCTGTCAGCCATTGGGTTGAAACTTTATAACATTGGGCCTAAGTGTTGCTTCTGAGACTGCTAATTCCAGCTTAACTTAGCAAAAAACTGAGCTAGCTACTTCCTTCCCATATATTTAAGTGAAAACATCCTGTAAGGAAAATATAGAGGGAAAGTTTGGACAAATACATGAATAAAACCCTTTTCCACAACAATTTGTGAATGATAAATTTATATGATGAATTCTTTCAGTAGGAAATTGTGTTAATTGCCTGTAATAATAATGATGATGATGATGATCATCATCAATACATTAGTAATTAGTACATAGAAAATATGTTCAAGAACTGAGTTTGAAAGGTGAACTTTCAGTCAGATATTACCTGTATACAAAAGGACAGTTTTGCCTTTTGCCATGGGTGGCAGTTATTGACAGATATCCAGGTCTCTTTTGCTTATTCTACTGATTACTCCTATTAAACTGCACAGACCCCAATCTGCCGATGCATTATGCAATGGCAGATCTGGGTCTGTGCAGTTTGCAGTTGGACTCGACTTAAGTGAGTATATGTGGTACTATGACAGTGGATAATGTGTCACATGGTGTTAGTGTTTTGTACAGCTGTTGAGTATATTGTAATATTGGATAAGATGTCACATGCAATCAGTGCTCTGTAGAACCTTTATTTTGTATCACAGGATAAGATTTTACTTGAGATAAGTTTTCTGTGGAACCATATAGTGTACCATTGCACAAGGTGTCACATAATATTAGTGGATAGTGAACCTTTGTATAGACTGTACCATTTGATAAGATGTCACAATGATGTCAGTGTTCTGTGAACACTGTATGTGTCGTACCAATTTGTAAGATATCACATGATATCATTGTTCTGTGAACCGTTGTATGTTGTACCATTCTGTAAGATATCACATGATATCAGTGTTCTGTGAACATTGTATGTGTCATACCAATTTGTAAGATATCACATGATATATCATTGTTCTGTGAACCGTTGTATGTTGTACCATTCTGTAAGATATCACATGATATCAGTGTTCTGTGAACCATTGTATATATTGTACCATTTTATTAGATATCACATGATATCTGTGTTCTGTGGAGCCATTGGATATACTGTACCATTGGATAAGATGTCATGTGATATCAATGACATACTGGAAGAAGTTGCAGAGTCTAAAAGTTTTTGTTTTATTACATCAACTTGTCTTACAACCTTACTTTTTATACTCCATGGCAACTTTAGGAAAAGATTGCCATAACGTGTTTATATAGGGGTATTTACCAGATATATCCAAGGTAGATCTTGTTACAGTAGACACATTTCCTTAACGATGTCAATACAAATATTCGAAGCAAGTCAGTCTTATGCAATCAGAGCATATCAATTAAAAGAGTTGGAAGCTCTACAGTTTCATAAAATAAAGCAAGATTTAGATGAGGAGACAAAAATGTATGAATTCCCCAAAGGGAAATCATATGTATGCAAACTGGTATCATGTGTAAATTCCCCAAAGGGAAATCATACATTTGCAAACTGGTATCATGTGTGAATTCCCCAAAGGGAGATCATACATATGCAAACTGGTATCATGTGTGAATTCTTCAAAGGGAAATCATACATATGCAAACTGGTATCATGAATGAGTACCCCTAAGGGAAATATATGTATGCAAACTGGTATCATGAGTGAGAACCCCTAAGGGAAATCATACGTATGCAAACTGGTATCATGAGTGAGTACCCCTAAGGGAAATCATATGTATGCAAACTGGTATCATGAGTGAGTACCCCTAAGGGAAATCATACATATGTAAACTGATAGTCATAGTTTGGATGATAAGGTTATCTACAGTAGACAAAGATGGAAGTTACAATAAATGTTATTCCAAGAATAGTAAATAATTAGGACAGGTGGAAGGTTGCATGTTAATCTGGGAGATTAATTGTTTGAGCAATTTTACAGTTTTAATATAAAATAAAAATTAAATTAACCATGTACCTTTGATCCATAATAGCAGATAATGATTAACATGTGAACAAAACATGAAGATATTGTCAATCTTGAATCGCCATTAGAAATGGTAAGCTTAAAATCTTTCAATTTATGTTTAAGTCAATAAATCTTGAAGATAAAATAGGTGAGGGTCACCATATATAGGAGAATGTTGTCTCATTTAATTTATAGTATAAAACCTCAGAATTGTAGCAGAACCTAAATTTAATAAATTATCATGCAGAATTTGTGAATATTTTCCTCCAGGAAGGAGAAAACATCTTTACTCACCTTTAAGTTGCATTCCAACTGCAGACAGTATAAACCCAGTCCTGCCATCACATAATGCACTAGCAGATAAATCACGGCCTATGTTGCTTGTTCTCCTTATTACCCTAACAAGCTGCATTGACCAAGATCTGCCAGTGCATTATGCAATGGCAGATCTGGATCTGTGTTGTTTGCAAATGGATTGGACTTATAAGTGAGTACATATGGTTTTGATTGCATAGATTTGTAGTGTTATTCTTGTGGCATAATGATTTGTACCTATGGGAGAAAACTGAATGGCATTTAATGATTTCATGACATCATTTCCTAATGTGACTGTTCTGAATAATTGAAGGGAAGCGAGGTTCACAGTGTCCTATAAGAATTTCATTCCTGTTTTGTGCTCAGATTTACCATGGTAACTTGAGCAAAAGGTAACTTGATTCTTTGATACAATTTAGATTGCCAATGAGGTTATACAAACAAATGTAATGTTTACAACTTAAAAACATTTGTAATCAGTTTTGATTAAAAACAATAACAATTTTTAGCATTAGGCACAATTTTTTTTACCTGTTATTACTGGGCTGGACAAATACCACAATTTTCAAAAGGCCTCAAATAGATTCCTTTTTTAAAATTATATTTAAAAAATAACTTTTTTTCCTTGATATTGTTATGGAAATTCTGAGCAAATAGCACATGCTCAACATAATTGATAACTTGGACTTGGGAATTTTTTCATTCCTTTAAAAAGGATGATTTTTGTCTGTAATTCCAGCAAAGAGAGATGTTATTGTACCAACAAAGAAATAAAATATTTGACTGATAGAAAAAATAACATCTCTTAAAAAATTAAGTTATTGGTTGGTCCTGGGTATATTTATCCTTGTTTTTCCTAGATGCATTTATTTTGTCTCGTTTCCTCATATTTTTCAGGGCTTTTTTTCTTCAATTTTTTATATGTTTCATTCCTGGGTTTCTTTTGCATGAAGAATTTTAATTTTCACAGTACAAGTTTGGTATATCCATGGTAACACAGTACAAGTTTGGTATATCCTTGGTAACACAGTTCAAAGCATGACATGTTATTACTTAAATATAACATAAATTTGATTTTTTTAAAAACAAAACCCACTATTTTATGCTAATACAGTTATAACCATGAATTTTTCATATAATGTAGCAGCTATAATTTAATTACAGACACAGTTATTTCCACATTGAATTAATTGGTTATTTCCACATTGAATTAATTAGTTATTTCCACATTGAATTAATTAGTTATTTCCACATTGAATTAATTAGTTATTTCCAGATTTAATTAATAGTTATTTCCAGATTGAATTAATTAGTTATTTCCACATTGAATTAATTGGTTATTTCCACATTTAATTAATTAGTTATATCCACATATAATTTATTAGTTATTTCCACATTGGATTAATTGGTTATTTCCACATTGAATTAATTAGTTATTTCCACATTGAATTAATTAGTTATTTCCACATTTAATTAATTGGTTATTTCCACATTTAATTAATTAGTTATTTCCACATTGAATTAATTGGTTATTTCCAGATTTAATTAATTGGTTATTTACACATTTAATTAATTAGTTATTTCCTCATTTAATGAATTAGTTATTTGCACATATAATTAATTAGTTATTTCTACATTTAATTAATTAGCTATTTCCACATTTAATTAATTAGCTATTTCCAATTTAATATTTAAGTAATTTAATATTTACAAAAGAAAATGGAAATAATCATAAAGATTGCCAAATATTCAATGTTTTAATAACAATTATTATGTGAATTAAAATACATTAAATTGAATGTACACTTTTTGAGTTTATTGTAAGTTATTCATTCCTAACAGTGACTTATTATTACAAGATCAGATCTTATGGTCTTTTGAAAACTGGGAATAGAAACATGAAGTTAAAGGAAACAAACTGCTATCGGTAAAGCACATGTACATATTGTCTTCAGAACAATTAGAGTTTTGCATTTCATCACTTATTTATTGAAACTTACTTTTCTTTTGTTTTAATTTCTGTGATTATCAATATTCCCATTGTAAAGTATGTTATTCTCGTTAATCTTGTCTGATTTGTTACATAGGCGTGTTGCCAGAGTTCATTTTGTCTAATTTGTTACATAGGTGTGTTGCCATAGTTGATTTTGTCTAATTTGTTACATAGGTGTGTTGCCATAGTTAATCTTGTCTGACTTGTGACATAGGTGTTTTGCCATAGTTTATCTTGTCTAATTTGTTACATAGTTATGTTGCCATAGTTAATCTTGTCTGATTTGTCACATAGGTGTGTTGCCATAGTTAATCTTGTCTGATTTGTTACATAGGTGAGGATGAGGACAATGACAGTCGTGTTGATGATGCAGAGATAAAGAAAAGGAAGGAATATTGTGGCAGTGTGCGAATCAAAACGGTAACCCTCATATGCCAGCCTATGTTATTGAATATATTCACTCAACCCTTGATGACTTGTGAATGTCATGCTATGTTATTTATTATATTTACACACCCCTTGGTGACTTATAAATGCCATCATATGTTATTAGTATATTAATCCACCCTAAGTGACTTATAAATGCCAGCCAGATGTTATATAGTATATTCACCCACCCCTCGATGACTTATAAATGTCATGCTATGTTATTTAGTATATTCACCCACCCCTCTAGGATTAATTGGGACTTAATTCGCAATATTGTAAGCTCTTTTTACATTTTTTGCATTATACCTTAGAGAATTAAATTATTTGTTGAATTTTACAAAGCTTGTTGCATCCCACTCTTTTCTATTACTCATTTTAAGACCATAGAGTTGTAATAATTTAATAACATGTTTTTATCATTTCCCAAATTGAGAGATTTGTTTATACTGATTTATCTTTTCAGTTCATTAAAATGCACCTGAAATAATTTGTTCATGAAATTTCAACCTTGCAAATTCTGTTTGTCTTGACAAAGAAATGGGTTGAAATAAAGTCACAGGTTTTTTTGGAATGCAAGTTCCAATTTCAAAAGAAAAACTACTCACAGTTTGAAACATTAACCTGATTTACAGTATGCACAGAATTTCAGCTGTTGATGGCATAAATTAACAGTGTTGTTTATGGATGTTCATCACTGAATCAGAAGCTCTGCAGTGTCATGGTGGTCATTTCTATCACCAACTGATGAAACCCAACGAGGTGTCAAAATAGCTGCTGTTTAAAAAATATGTATCAAAAAATTTAAAAAATCTTCTTTCAGATATTAACAAATCGAATTTTGAGCAACTTAATAGCATTTTCTTTTTCTTATTAATACATGTGTCTTTTCTGCACTAAACCTAAACCACTTTTACTATTGTATGGCAGAAGTTTGATATTTGGTTCACAGATGCAGCAGTCTCAACTTCTAGTTTTTCAAGTTGAAATGTAAAAGGCTATGCAATTGCATATCTATTTATGGATGTATTTCAGCAATGTTTTGGTTCATTATTGACTGAAATGATCATAAGTATATATGACTGAAATGATCATAAGTATATATGACTGAAATGATCATAAGTATATACAACTGAAATGATTGTAAGTACAGTATATATGACCTAACAAATTGTCTAACTTGAATTTGCTTACTCTAGTACCTGCTGCAATCAAAAATAAAATGTCTGACAGCACATACAAAAATTCTGAACCTCTGATACATCCATCCATATATGCATAGACATATTTATGTATGTATGTATGTACGTATGTATGTATGTATGTATGTGGTATGGTTTAATGCCATTTTTCAGGACAATATAGGCTATACATAGTGGCCAGTATAAATGGTGGAGGAAGAACCAGGGAAAACCCCCAGAAAGAACCACTGACCTACGAGAAGCTACCGGCAAGCTTTCTCACATACTCACATTGGCCAAACCTGAGACTGAAACCCATGCAGACAGAGGTGAGATGGCAATGATCTGTAACTATGAGTACTTTTGACCTGACTCGGGCCCTCATATATATATACTTGCAGCCAGCTTGATTTGATGTTTTAGGATTTTGAGACTGACACATTCAAATAGTTTTACTGTAATTTTAAGCATAATTTTACTTTAGAAATAAGCGAGTTTTCATGTCTTTTGCAGTCGGCGAGCATACGTCAGTCTCGTAAAAAGCAAGAAGTTCTGTATCCCCAATTGTTTGAGTATGCGGTAATTGTGGGACTGCAGCTGAACACAGAAAAACAGGAGTATGAGCCATACATCATTTACAAGTTTCCAGAAATTGTAAGTTTATTATTCGTCAGTAGAACCTTGCTTGAAGAGACCATAAAGGGACATGTACATCTAATACTTTATCTCTCTAAAATAAAATGATCAGGAAGTTTTTAAATGCAGTAAACTTGAAACAACTGCTGAGATATCTTGCATGTCGACAATGGATCACATGATGATCCTAATCCTATTCCTAATCACGAACCTGTCAATGATTAGATCTCTTAATTTATATCATTCTGTTGACTATGCTAAGAATTCTATACCCATGCTCGACCATAGCTTACTCATCATTTACTTATCTCATCCTTGTGTAACACGTCTCATAGTCTGGACTATATTCATTTTATCTCACATGCATGTGTGATACCATACTCTTTTAAAGGTAGGTCTTAATGTGATACAGTATGAAATGATTTTCATATTGATGAGGTGGGTACCTAATTTTAAGGCGGCATAGTATGAAATGATTTTCATATTGATGAGGTGGGTACCTAATTTTAAGGACATTGTTTAGTTAGCATTGAAGAGATTTATGGTTTAGTATAGCTATCATAGTGTTCTAAAGGTTTATAAGTTATAGGACATACAAAATTCTTACCTTAATTGTCAACTGCTAACATTATGCTTCATCAGTATTATCACAAAAGAATTCTTAATGTAAGATGACCGAGTCAGGGGAGTAATTTTTCTTTCATTCTTGGATTGGCAACTTTTGAATGATTTTCTCTTTGGCATATCTTATGCTATAAGCAAACATTTCTTGAATATTAAGATGAATAAAAAATGAGTATGCTAAAATGCACCAGAAAATCAGTATGCAGTATTTCTTTTATGATAAGCCAGGTGGACAGCATAAAATGTTTTTCACTGTTGTTGTTTTCAAATGGCATTGTGATTGATATCTTCAAAGCAGCTTGTTTTCCTTCAGTTTAATGGTCTCATGTTTCCATTCTGATTTTCATTAGACTGTAAATATCTATGGTGTTTTTTCATTCTCTAAATCATGTTGGGATGTCTCAACAGAACAAACAACATAGACCCAGATCTGCAGGCACCTTATGCTATGGCAAATCAGGATCTTTGTTGTTTGCAGTTTGCCTTGACTTATAAGTGAGTTTTAATGGTACACATTACAATTTCTGATTCCTGTGTAAAAGAGGGTGAAAGAAGATGAATGTAATTTACGTACCTAAAAGAAAAGGAAGTAAGGTTGGAAGGCAACATTTTGACAGTTTTGCTAAATGGAATTAAAACCGAATGATGCCTCAAAATGAACATGTACAGAGTCCTCAGTTTTTAGTAACAATAATACATGATCTGTCACAATTGCCTTGCTTTCCAGGATGCTAAGTCCCCATGTCCAAGCACATAATTCCAGGATTATATGGAACATTCTGGAAATCTAGAATTGAGAGAACACAGAACCAGTCTGACTACCACTTAGTAAGCTCATGGGGTATATTCTTCCACTTTTCCTCAGATGCTTGTAACACTAAGAAGTGTTCCGTTCACTCTCCGAAAATTGTTTTCAAGCTTGAATATTTTTTTTATGGCAAATTATTCTACGTTTTCACTTAAATTGAGTGATTAGGCATTTCTTGATTCCAGGAGTGTGTGAGATCTGTCTCTTGCAGAGCAGAGAAACATAATTCCCCTGTAGAGTCAGAACACTCAATCAGGGTTTGAGCCCAGTGAAGGAGCCGGAGACCAGATGATGTGTCGCTGAGAACTAAAGCAGCGATATCATTCTGGATCATCTGAAATGGCTTGTCCATCAGACACTTCTGCTGTGCACATATCATCTCAGGTTCCCCATGGGTACTTGGTTAGCCCTCTTTTCAGAGGTTTGATTGGGCATAATGGAAGATATGTGGGTCTTTTCTATACTGAAAGAAGTATTATAGGTTTATTTCCAGGAACAGCCTCCTAAGTCTTTTTCACTGGTCAAAACTGCCTCATTTAATTGAAGAGGTGCACAGGTTTATGCAGAATGATGCTTTTGAGAGGTTGGCAAATGACCAGTCTCTGACTTTGTACTCTTAGATTTTCCTGCTCCCCATAAATGGCAGAAAGTTTGAGCTTGACATTTATCTTTGCACCCTCAACACCTTTCTTCAGGAGGAACCATTCAAGGTGGAGACTTCCACCTCAGTAGGGAACACCATAAGGCCTGGCAGCTGGGCAGTCTCAACCTCTGACCTTCAGGATGTGTACTGGCACATACCAGCTATTAGTTCTCACAGAAAATACATCCAGTTTTGTTGGAACTGGGAGATGTTTCAGTTTTGAACTTTGCCTTTCAGCCTAGTCTTGCTTCCAGAGCTTTTACAAGGATGATGGGAGTAGTTGCTGCCCATCTGAGGGTTCTTGGGATCACCATCCTGCATTTTGGCAGTTGCATAAAATTTTCTCCTCCTTTTACCTTCAGTCTTTAGCAGACCAGAGCAAAAACATATTTTTTTGGGCCCTCTAATTTCAGCACAGAAAGTAAAAGTGGGACAATCTGCTGCCATCTTACAGTAATGGATACCCATCCTATAATGGTGAGTATATGATTTTTATTGTGGTTTTTTTTTTCATCCGTCAGCCTCCCTCCAAACTGGTAAAATTTAGCAAGGAAATAGTGAAGGTAATGTATTGCTTCTATTAAATATAAGTGTGTGTGGAAGCAAACTGGTTTTAATGATGTCATACTTATCTGTCACTTTTGTAAGATTCCCTTCTCTTGCTGCATTTTGATTGGCGCAAGCATAGTTTGTGGCTGAGTCATTGCAGAAGAGTATTCCACATGAGCTGATAACATGCCAATCTGACTGGTTCTAGTTTCTCACTGTTCTAGATTTATAGAATGTTCCATATGATAGGAGGTTGGAATTATGAGCTTGGATTTGGTGACTTCACATCCTGGAAGGTAAGTCATTAGTGATAGTTAAGTATTATATCATTAAAATTCGTGTTACCCTTCCAAAAACTACATTCTCTTATTTGCATAGTGCTTTTAATTACTTGTATTGGTCATAATGCAGTAAAGGTATAAAAAGAATAAGGATTTAGTGTCAACATGCCCAATTTTAAACTCCACCTCGTGTCTTTTTAAAAAATGTTTTTGCAATCCTAGATCTTAGAATATCCATACAAACTGTAGCTGTGTCTTGTTTGCTTGTAGAAGAACTATAAATTAACAATGGAGGGTCGTCTTGTCCCCTGTTCAGAATCAGAGGTGGTAAGAATTGCTTGTGTCAGCATTTTTGTATGCATACTTGTGCCCCATGCCTTTGTCACACTTAGTCTAATTCTTGTAGTTTTCTTCGCATTCATTTCACATGCAACAAGCCTTTTGTTTCATTGTCATGAATCTAGTTACTTTTGTGATGTTCTTATCTTCTCTACATTTGCCGCAGGCTTGTTTCTAAAAATTCCTGCAGCAGTGCTGTAAACTTTGAACTTAAGTTGACCTTAATTGTAAGGCTGTATTGAACATCAAGTATTTCTTACATAATAAACAATCATAGATAAAATTTTGCTTAGTCATGAAAAAGTTGACATTAGGTTTATCCTAACATATGGAATTAATATTTAAAAAATATGGCAAGATAATTCCTGCTAAGCTTGCATTTGATTTAAAAAAATGGACAGAAAAAATAATTATAAGTCAAAGAAATACAGCTAATTTATCCTTTCTATTTGTACTTATTAGGAGAGAAAGAGGAAAAAAATGATACTATTCTCATTTGTGGAAGTTAAATTTTTTGGGTGTTTTACAAAATATGAAAATTTTAATTATACAGTGATAAGAAAGACATAAGCAGTACCTGATGCATAACATGGTCATCAATGAAAAAATTAAAAACTCACTTCTTTGATATACATGTACTTTCAAAATCCAGGCTTAGTATCCCCACATATTTTTTTTTTAATTTTGTGATGCTTTCTCTCTGTCCATCCATCTGTTTGTTGTCAGATGTCCTTCTAAACTGCTAGATAGAATTTCACAAAACTTAAGCAGCTATGTTGCCACTGTGGTAATCATCCATAACATGGGTTTCATCCTTACAGATGTACTAAATTTTTAAATATATTGATATTTTCAAATATTTTCAGGCCAAACTTCACATATGCAGCCATAACAGGAAGGTGCATTATATATTTATGGGTTTTGCATTATGACATCATCATTTCTGTCTGGGCATGGGGGTTGACAAAAATGGTGTGGAGCGGTGGTGGTTTGAAATATGCAGTAAAAAAAAAAGATGAGGAACTTTACTTAATGTATCAGCATGCCCATGTACATCAGTGATCATTATGCTCAATTGTTCACCAATAGTCTTTGTCCTGACTACCTCAAAAGTAAGCAAAACTTCACAATAAGCTGATGGAAGGTTTACTGATATAGTGTTATGTTAATGGCTCATTGAATATGCAGTTTTCATAACAAGTGGCAAACAAGTTCACCCATGAGACTCGACCACCTAGTTTGCTTTCTTCCAGAGTTGAACCGTAAGTAGAAATTGAACAATTAGAATGATATCCCGCAAATGTTTCCAAGAAGAAAACAAAACTGCTTGAGAAAAACAGACTCTTTTGTATCCAATTGTTTTTTTAACATGATGTCACACACTCGGAGAGAAAGGTGAGAATTCATGAATAAACATGCTGACATACATTTATGTCAGGTGGCAGAGAGAAATGTGAATTTGCAATTAAGAATTAAGTAGTACTGGAACCGTATTGTCGAAGAAAAGCATGGCGTGTAGTATCAGCATTTCCATCCATGTCTCCACCCATGCATAACACTTTCCCTAAAGTTCGTTAAAGCCATTTGATATTAAAGAATGAATCTTGGAATGCCTATACATTATCACCAAAAGGGGTGTCACCAACAACTTTGGGGGTATTATCTTCACGGTAAAGATCTATCACAATTCCTATCCCCCACTCTGTAATTTTAAAGCTGCTTAAGATTAAAGGATTAAGCCTGGTATGAATATACACCATCACTAGAAGGAGTATTCATGCATGGATTAATAGAACTTGCCCTTGTGAAATTTGAGCTTTCCCAAAAATATCACAACATTATATCACAATGAAAGTTAATATTAAGTAAAATAATAAGATATTGGATGTATTCTTAAATTGCAATATATTTATTTTGCAGAGAAACTGTGTATTTTTTTTATATTTTATCCTTTGTTTTGCACATTAGGAACTTATGCCAGTAATTCAAATTATCAATATGCCAATAATTCAAATTATCAAGTAAGGTATACCTAATGGCACATATTGGTAGATACGTTGGTACATGAAGAGAATGATAGCTGGGGAATAGAATGCACAGGCAGATAGAAAGTAGATATGCTGTTAGACTCTTCTGTGAAACTACAACAATATTGATAGCTTGTCTGTTTCACCTATTAATCAACAACAAAGATTATGAAATTAAATAAAACTTGCTTTGACTTGGTTTACACTTTAATGTGTTATTAAGGATGCAGTGACATTGTCAATGGTGAGATAATACATACACATATATTTTCCAATGACATTTTATTTTCTTAGATGATACTGGGCATTTGCTGCACAGAGAAATCCATCATGTTGATTTCAGGTGCTTGTCCAATATTTTGTTTTACGTGAATGTACACACAAAGTTCATCGTGTAACAGTGATAGTTTCAGTGTAATCAGTTACTTTTTGTGCATATTTTGAAATGGACAGAACAAAAGTTAATTGGGATTTGTTTGTTCTTGTTGTTCATTGTCTGCATCAAGTAACCTTTAGATAGCGCTTTAACTTGCAGGTACTTGTTTTAAAAATCACTTAGTTTTTGAAAATATTCCTAACCATTGTAGACAGAATTGGTGTAGGTAGCATTACTGTATTTACCGTATATGTTGGGACACCATATTTGTTGGGACACCATAAATTAATTTTACAAGTAATTTTTTGTGCACTCTATGTTCTGGGACACCTCTGCTTTTTTGAGTCATAAGTTGTGGGACACCTTTTAAATCATTCAAAAATTAGATGTTGGAAAATGCACTCCAACTGAAATTTTATTTTAAAAAATATAAAGCTATGTACTTGAGATAAAGCTTTTTAATCCACTGCAGCAGCATCTCATCAACACAACCCTTCTCCTGCACACATACGATCCATTCTTTCTGTGCATGAATATTTGTTTTAGCTTTCTTATACCGTGAAAAATTGTTACAGGCACCTGAAGCGGAAACTGCAAGGACTAAAGTCAGATTTTTTCAGATCTGCACCAGTCTAATTCTCACACTTTTGACCCCCATCTTATCGTCAGTATGCCCAGGAATGCGATCAAAACACACCAGAATTTCATCTATGTTAATGATCATATTGTCAGCGAAATCATCTGCTTCTCTTCTGGTTTTCATGAATTCATCACATGATTTTATTTTCTCCAAATCTTCTGGGTGACACTAGGTTATCGATGTCCGTACATGAAGAACTATATTGTGTCACTTTAAAAATTGTTCCATTGTTTCAATTTATTTTCAAAATTACCGTGAATACCAGTGAAAAGGAACCAAAGTTAGCTTCCATATCTCTGCTGTCTTTGTATATTCAAAAAAAGAAAAATCAAAAAAATCGGCACACTTGAAAGAATCCATAGTCGGCTTCCGAGGTCAGCTTGCTTTGCAATAAAATAACCTTTGTATTTATATCCTTTGAATAAGAAAAAAAATGGCTTCAGAGTATCCACAGTCAGCTTCCAAGGTCGGCTTACTTTGTAATAAAAATAACCTTAGTCTTTGACGTCCTGTTGGTAAGTTCAAAGAAGTTGTTTACTGCTCGCTGCCAGTTGTGTTTATTCACCACCTGAGCTTCTATGTGCTTGGCATCTGTAGTAATAATTAATACAAAGCAGCATTGTGTATGCAGGTAAATAGTAATGATACTTTTGTAACCCTTGCTGGCGAAAAGATTGTCACTTAACTCAAGTGAATGTGTTTTCAAATATTGATCTTTATTTGCAAGATACTGTCATACAGTAGACCTGGATATAAGTCAGTCTTGATTATTTTGCACCTAACACTGTGTCATGCATGAATGACAGTTGTCTTCAAGATATCGGTTGATTATTTCCTTCTTGTTTGTGATTTTGTTGGATCCCAGTTTTCAGTCAGATAACATATTCAAACCTTTGAGCACAACCAAACACAATTTGTTTCTCAATGTTCGTGACAATGAACAACTTGGCATGTGTTATCGGACATAAGCAATACATGCTACAGTATGGAAGCCTACACTACATATATGGATTTCGTGGATATATTTTATTCTTTAATGCTCATGTTGAAAAAAAAAAGGAATAAATGATAACAATACAAGGTTATTTTCTCTCTTTTTATTATCAAATAAGCATTTTGTTTATCTATTTATTGCAATGTGCATTGGGGGGAGCACAAATGCAATACAAATTTATTTCGTTTCTTATGTCTTGGGACATATGATGTAGGTGAAGAAAGTTTCACCATAAGTTCTGGGACAGGAAAAAAATAACTATTTTATCGTGTCCCAATATATACGGTAAGTACAGTAGTATCAGCTCCATATACTATAACCATGATCGCATTTAGGACAGATCATAGTCATAAAACGTATTTAGGACAGATCATAGTCATAAAAGGCATTTAGGACAGATCATAATCATAAGTGTTACTTCTTTTATAACTCTTGATAAATGAGGCATTTGTGTAATATTTTATCTTTACAATTTGACTTAAAATGCATACAGAATTTTTTTACTATGCTCAAGCCAAGTTGAAAAATTAAATTTTAAGTATGGAGTCCAAAGTTGTCAACATGACAAGTTCTGGATATTCCATGCAAATTTGAAATAGCAGTAATTGGCTACTGTGAGAACACTCACTTAAGCAGAGCCATATAATCAAATACACCCTGAATTGGTCTTGGTCACGAAGCCTTCTGAATAGCATGGTTATTGTCTTAATGATTCAAATGCAGCCTGGTATAACAAGTTTGAATGAAATTTTAATTTGATATAATTGCAGCTCTAAAACATGATCTTTAGATGGGCAATTTTTTTTCTCACTCAATTAAATGTTAAAATGACAAAAATATAACTGCAAAGTAAATCTATATAGATACATATACCATAGATAAGTTGAAAGCAATTGCAAACAACATAGACCTATGATCTGCCATCACTTATGGCATTAGCAGATCAGGGTCACTTTTTTATCCATTTAGTGAGTATTCCCAACAATCTGCACTTTATTGGAAAGTGTTTTATTGGTACACACTTACATGCACCCACCCACCCCACTCACTTGATGGACCTTGATGCAAGTTGTAGGGACAATTTATCTGATTTAACTGTTTCCAGTTTTTCTAGTCTTCTACAAGCCACATTGATTATAATCAACATTTGAAAAAAATTCCTGCTTCTGTGTTCTAAAACATACAGTACACTCACCCCTGGCCTGTTAGTGCAAACAGTTTGTACATTTTTGCATACATTATATTAATTAAATATGTTACTTAGCATAAACTGTTCATTTTGAAGCTGCTGACATTATAGACAAGATCATAGATTAAATGTCTGTAATTACATGAAGCAACAGGAGCTTAAATATAGTTTCAAAGGAAATAGAAATTTTTTTATACTTAAATTTTTTATAATCTCTGCCAGGCCTCTACACCAAAAGCACGTGTATTTTGCATTTATATTTTTTATTTGCAAAGATTGAGTGTGAATAAAGATGTGATAATCACATAAAAAGAAATCATCTGCACAAATCATTGTTAAGAAATTGAAGGTTTAATTTAAAATAGGAAACAAATCTCTGTATTGGAAACACTCAAAGACAGTTAGAGAAATATATCAGAATGTCTTCTGTGAAGTCCACTAGTTTGATTCATAAAGAGGTCAGCTATTGGTTATTAGTTGAATAATTAAAGTGTGCAGCGTACACATCTGTTATTTAGTCATACATGGTCAAATGACTGCACATGCTGATAATTCAAAATCAGTCGATCAATCAATCAATCAATCAATCAAGTGTCGGTTTAGTGAAAGGTAGCAATTAAACATGTAGCCAAAAGCTTTTTTGTTTGCTCTACCATGAATTCCTAATGTATCCTACCACCCTGTACCTGTAGTACTAGCTACAGTTTCAAAACTTTCATTAACATGCAGCTGTCCAGAAATTTAGCTTGGAATCATTTTAGACTGCTAGACTTCCTGTGCTTGAGCATCAGATATTGTCATTATTCTTAACAGAGCATTGGCCAGTCTTAATATATCCTATGAAACTTTAATACATATATTGCTATTTTTTAAACAGAGCACTTACCATTTTTAATATATCCTAGTAAACTATAATACATATATTCTCTAGGCTTGACTCAACATCATATACTATTATTTTTTGTTCTAAATGCTTCTCTTAACATCACCAAAAAGGTTGGTTCAAGTGATCTTAATTATGCATGCATGCATGCTAGCACGGATGCATGCTTCTGTATGTGCATTTGAATACCATCATACATTTCCTCCATTACCATTTAATATGGAGTCTATAAGCACAGGGGAATATTAATGGACGTTTTGTATATCCCTTGCCCATGTTGGGTTTACTGAGACATTTTCACTTTCAGAGGGTCTTGCTTACTGTTTTACTATTATAACTTGCTTATGACATCACCACATTTATGAACATTTGCATGAAGTTTCCTTGATCAGAATTGAAATAACAGTGCCTATACATGCAGTAGTTCAATTATTAATTAATTCATAGTTGTCAACTCTGGTTTTTTAAAACTGGATCTTTATTGTTCACCCTTGTTGAAGATTTTGATGAGGGTGAACAATAAAAAGAATACAGTAAAAAGTAACTCCAAGTAAAAGCACCAAAAGAGATTAGCTGTCTCATGCTTATTTTTAAATTGCTGCCAAGTTGTTAACAACTGAACTTTTTTTTCCTCCAGATATAGGCAGTGTGATTATTCCATTTATTGATTTCTTGTATATTATTTATAGTTGATTGATTGACTATCACTCCCATTACTGGTATAAAATGCTGATAGACAATCCAATTGTTATTGTCATTAATTTCAAATTAATATGTTCCTAAGAAACCCAAATTCATAGAACAAGGCTTGCATTTATAGGTATAGATAAAACTCCTTTTAAGACTATATGTATTAAGCAATCACCTGTCTTGAAATTCTTCAGATCCCTGCAACCAGATTTTTAGAAGAAACTAACCTATATTAAGCAACCACCTGTTGAAAGTGGTCACTTTATATCCTTCTCTGAGCTGACTATTTAACAAACATTTTGATTATTCAAACAAAACTCTAGTTGTTTTAGTTCAATTTAGACAAAGCTTAGATGGCTTATTTTCCTTATATTACATCCACCTAATTTGAAACAGTGTTGACTTAGATCTACCATTGCACAGTAACTTGTGATTAACATTGACCCAGATCTGCCATTACATAGTGACTGAACAGCACTGAACAGAACCATCACTGCATTGTATGTTCACAGACAGCATTGGTCTGGATTAAATTTTGCATATTATGCCATTAGAGAACATTGATCCAGAAATCACTGAACAGATCCATCATTGCATAGTATGTTCACAGACAGCATTGGCCTGGATTAGATTTTGCATAGTATGCCATTAGAGAACATTGACCCAGATCTGCATAGTAACTGAACATCATTGAACAGGTCTGCTATTGCATGGTAACTGAACATCTCAGAACAGATCTGCCATTGCATAGTAAGTTGACAGACCGCATTGACCCAGATCAGCTTTTGCGTAGTATGCCATTAGAGTATTGACCCTAAGCTCCTATTCCATAGTAACTAAATAGAATAAGCCTGGATCTGCCATTATATTGTACCTAGACTGGCAGACAAGGGTCTGTGCTTCTTTGCACTGTTTATGCTCCATTCAGACAGCATAGATCTGATCTGCCAGTGCATTATGCAGTGTCATATCTTGGTCTGCATTATTTGCAATTCAGCCCACATAAGGTATGGGGAAATACAGCTTAAAATTTAATATGATGTACAATCTAGTGTCTTTATTTTTATTCTATTTGCATTCCTTCAGATTTATAGTGCTCAAGCATGTCCAGATTTCATACACTGTTATATTTTGTAATTTTAAACACAGAAGATAGGGTTTGTCAGCAATTAAATATGCCTTAAAGTCGTAAAATGGAAAGGACTGAAAATATGGGCATTGCAAAGATAATGATTATATCGTAAGATGCCATTAACTTTGAACCTGAGACTTTTATATTATTCCAAGAACTCACTGTATTTATACAAGATAATATTGTCTCATTTACCATTTGCATTTCTGAATGCTGTGCATGATGAATAATCACAACTAGAATATGACCCAGTTTGTGTTTAAGTTTTTAAAAATTACTTTGATTAGTATTGATTAAAAATGCTTGAAAAGTGACACTTTCTTAAGGTCAAAAAAGCTCTAAAGATTCTCTCATTGACAAGTGAAAACAATAGATTTAACGTTATTTTTACATTGCCTAAATGTATTTATGTTAATACAGCAGGCATGTTTAAATGTTTTCATCATGGGCTTCTTCATTGTTTGATCAGTGTACGACATAAACTAGTTATAGACAAGGATGCATAGACTAATAAAGACAAGTGAGTTCACATGAGTGATACCAACACTCACAGATTCGCCAGTCTCATTTTAAGACAGAGACATACTAGTTCACGAGAGTGATACCAACATTCAGGAATTCGCTACCAGCAATCTCATTTTAAGACTTATAGAGACAAGCAAGTTTACAGGAGTGATACCAACACTCAAGGATTCATCAGTCTTATTTTAAGACTAATAGAGACAGGCAAGTTCACAAGAGTGATACCAACACTCAAGGATTCATCAGTCTTATTTTAAGACTAATAGAGACAGGCAAGTTCACAAGAGTGATACCAACACTCAAGGATTCATCAGTCTTATTTTAAGACTAATAGAGACAGGCAAGTTCACAAGAGTGATACCAACACTCAAGGATACATCAGTCTTATTTTAAGACTAATAGAGACAGGCAAGTTCACAAGAGTGATACCAACACTCAAGGATTCATCAGTCTTATTTTAAGACTAATAGAGACAGGCAAGTTCACAAGAGTGATACCAACACTCAAGGATTCATCAGTCTTATTTTAAGCATAACAAAGAAACTCAGACTTTGTTATAATACATTTATGCACAAATGATTTTTCTTCATTGGCACTACATTTTTTTCCACATCACTATAATGAAAACATTTTTTTCAGATAAATTCTTATGAAAACTTGTCCTGCATGAAGTGTATATTTAGGAAATGTGCAGAATGTGTGTACAGTCAGATTTGTAGACTTTAGAAATGTAAAAGTTAGTGAACATGAACATATTTTATTTAACAGTTCTCCATATTACAGCATGTTATTATTGGTTCTGCGTTATTACAGAAGCTGTGTTAGCTCAGTTGGTAGAGTGACAGACTTGTGATAAAAGTCATGCATTTGATACCCACCCAGTCCAGCCAGGGTTGGCTGCTTTGGTGTGTCATTGAGAAAGGTATTTGATTCCCATTTCCTAGGCATGATATAGCCAGGAATGTGCTAAGAGTGCTTTGATGTGTCATTGGGAAAGGTATTTGATTCCCATTTCTTTGGCATGATATAGTCAGGAATGTGCTAAGAGTGCTTTGGTGTGTCATTGGGAAAGGTATTTGATTCCCATTTCCTTGGCATGATATAGCCAGGAATGTGCTAAGAGTGCTGTTAAAACCAGCAGAAACAACATAATAGCATCATACATCATGTACTACTATTGCATAGCTTTCCTTTTCCAGGTCTCTCCTCCAGTTGTGGTAGTATTGATGGGCAAGAAATAAAGGATAATGATAACAGTCTGACTCCTTATTCACTGTCAGCAAATGGAATACTCCTTTTTTTCCTTGGATAGTGTTCATTAAATTTACTTATTTTACATAACCAGTTGTATCGATTTAGTGCATGTCTGAATAAATCCATCCCATTAGAAAATACAAATAACATATGTAAAAAAAATGGTTGTCATCTTGTGATCAATATCCCATTGTCAGCATGTCTCAATAAACAATTCACTACAATATTCATAATCTCCAGTAGTAGGTGACTGTACAGTTGTTTACATGCTACAGGTACATGTACTTAAATTAGCCTATATTTTGCTAAGCCAGAGACAACTATCTTCTTATCAAAGCTACCAAGGGGATGAAGCTATTCATATGGATATGAAAACATGTGAAACAACTAAAAGTATAACAAACATCTTTGCGAGATGTCCCACCATGACGGCCAGATATCTATAGTTTCAAAATGATGGAAAGTTAATTTGTGTTTTATGTCATCATGGGTAGCAATCATAAGTATAAACTTTTTTTTTCTTTCAAAAAGGAAACTTTCATGGCAAAATAAATGTGTTCCAATCACTTTTGGAAAATGCAACAATCAGATTACATTGCTTTTATTTAAGTTTGGTGCTGTCTTTGATAAAGGTGTTTTGTTTTTATTGAAGATTGTACATGTAGTCAGCAGTCAGCTTGCTTTGATGAAGGGTGCATGTGTTGTTGAAGGTGCCTCTAAATGCCAACTGTGGAGAACCAAACAAATGCCAGTTTGTTATTGCAGTGGCATCATCAAATAATTGTGGAACATTAGTTGAGACTGATTTTTTAAAAAGTTTTTCGTTAGCTTAGTATTTAAGTAGAATGATTAGAACTTCAAACATAATCAGTTTTCTTTGAAGTTTCAGCAAAACTAATTTTTATAGCACATTTTTCACCGAAAAAAGAAAGAACTAGCTGTAGTTTGGTTTAGACTTGCTCACTACAAGACCGAACAACAAACTCCACTTTTATGTCTCTCCAATACCAGATCAGAGGGCCTGGGTAATGGTTGCTTTCAGGCTAAAGTGGGATCATCTGAAAGTGTACTCCAAGTCAGAATCTTTACTGCTTGACTCATCCTGGTAGCTCCTTGTGGCTTCAGTGGTTGTGGTTCAGTGACCTAATCAGCCAATTGGTAGATGAGTCCAGGAGATTACACCAGAGGATGGACTGCTGCCACAACACAGGAAGGTTTCTCATCCATGACTGCCCACAGATTTTCCACTTTCAAGCTTGGCTAATATCAAGTGATCAGTCATTCAGGCCAGTTTTTGAGAAATGTTGCAAACTGCATCATCCAGGCTAAGAGGCAATCTACTTCCCAGGGTTTACAATGCAGATTGGGGAATCTTTTGTAATTGGTGGAATAGAAAACATATTTATCCTAGCTGCTCCCCCCCCCATAAATGATGTCATAAATTTTTTTCTGTCCTTTTGAAGAAAGAGAATGTTCTTTGTCCACTATTAAGGGCTATTGGTCTTTTTTTTAAGACTCAGAAGTTGTCTTGTGGTTTCAAATTTTCACCTTTCTGATCTCATTCAGTGTCTGGTATCTTGTTCACTAATACCAAGATGGAATCTTTTGTGTGTTTTTTGGGCATTGTCAGAAGGTGGCACTAGACATTTTCATATTTTGCATAGGATTATATCTTTAAAGAGAAATAATTTCCCAGAATTTCCTTACTGGTTATTCTGGATATTAAAAACAAGACTTGTATATCTTGGGCATTCTTAAAAGAACTTTTAATTCCCTTGATTTTGGTTTATTATTGATGGAGGTAATATGGGTTATAGAGTATATAGCGTGGCATTACTTCTGATGTGCACTGTTCAAAAATCTGCTAGCTCCACTGGGTCATTTTCACTTCCTTTACTTCAAAAGTAAATTGTGAGAAAAAAACAAGCCAATAACATTTTTACATTTTATATAATTTGTAATTCATTCATTGAAGCTGGTATTGTCTAGTCTGGCAAAATTTGTTTTCCTGATTTAAATAACTGCTAAAAATAGTATACTTTATACTACCGGTAATTCAGATTTTTTGAGCACATGGGAACAGCCATTTTGGTTAGCTGTGTGCTTAGAGCATGTACAATTTCCACAAATACAATATGTAAAGAAATTTCAGTCATAGTACATGAAAATAACATAGAGGTATGCTCTCCACTGTGCATGTTGCCAATGCAAGCAACTTCATCTTATACTCGTCACTCTCTCAGAAGTACATAACATCAACAGAGCATTCCCAAAACTCCTTATGACCCTTTGAATGAAGCTTCCTTTGAGAACCTAATACCCTTACGACTGTTTTCTTGCTCTCCTTTAAATGTCAGCAAGGAGAGGGAGTGAGATTGATGTCTTGTCAGTGGAAAAGTGTTGATTATGGTTCAGCAGTACTGGTAATTATGATTTCTTTTCTTTGCCAACCTGGGTTTTCAGCTGAGAATCAGCTACCTTCAGTAGCTCCACTTATTGAGATCCCTAGTCTCAGTTGTTTCTGTGCTATGAATGATCAAGATGGACTCCTTTGCCCGGTTAGTACAGTACTTTAAGGTTTTATCTGGTTTCCTCAAAGGGGAGAAAAATAAGGGTTGGAAATGCTTCTTTTACCAATTAAGGATTACTCAAATATTTTGGCAATTATTGTATCTAGGTGGATTGTCTTCACTATCAAGAGATTGTTAAGTCCTCGCTGAGGGGGAACTTTCTTTCATGAGAATTAAAGCCTATGAAGTTAGGGCTATTGCTACATCTTGGATCTATATAAATCTCTCTTTTCTGGATGATGTTATGAGAGATACCTTCTGGTGGTCTCACACCATCATCTCCATATTCCTTTGGCATATGAGAGCAAATGCGATTTTTTTTTGTATTGCCCAATAGTGATGGCACAGCATGTGGCCCTACCTTTGACTGGTTGACAGTAATGAACACATACACTGAAAGGGTAAGTCTAATTTTCTTTACCAGGTTTGTTGAGACCATCAGCCTACCCCCAACTGGTAAATACAGCACTGCAATAGTAGCAATTACTGTTTTTCAAATGTTGTATGGGGGGTGGGGTGTAAAACTAATTTTGATTATATAAGTAATGCAAAGATCCCTTCCTCCCAACTGGCTCTGATTTACTGTACTCTTGGTCCAAGTCAAAAGATGATTGTATTCTGTATCTTGGCTGTGTCTAAGGAATCAGACTGGAATCATGTTCTTCTGCATGTTGGCTATATCTTAGGAATCAGACTGGAATCATGTTCTATTCTGTATGTTGGCTATATCTTAGGAATCAGACTGGAATCATGTTCTATTCTGTATGTTGGCTATATCTTAGGAATCAGACTGGAATTATGTTCAATTCTGTATGTTGGCTATATCTAAGGAATCAGACTAGAATCATGTTCGTCTGCATGTTGGCTATATCTTAGGAATCAGACTGGAATCATGTTCTATTCTGTATGTTGGCTGTATTTAAGGAATCAGACTGGAATCATGTTCTATTCTGTATGTTGGCTGTATTTAAGGAATTAGACTGGAATCATGTTCTATTCTGTATGTTGGCTATATTTAAGGAATCAGACTGGGATCATGTTCTATTCTGTATGTTGGCTATATCTAAGGAATCAGACTAGAATCATGTTCTGTTCTGCATGTTGGCTATATCTAAGGAATCAGACTAGAATCATGTTCTATTCTGCATGTTGGCTATATCTTAGGAATCAGACTGGAATCATGTTCTATTCTGTATGATGGCTATATCTTAGGAATCAGACTGGAATTATGTTCAATTCTGTATGTTGACTATATCTAAGGAATCAGACTAGAATCATGTTCGTCTGCATGTTGGCTATATCTTAGGAATCAGACTGGAATCATGTTCTATTCTGCATGTTGGCTATATCTAAGGAATCAGACTAGAATCATGTTCAGTTCTGCATGTTGGCTGTATCTAAGGAATCATACTGAATCTTGTTCTATTCTGTATGTTGGCTGTGTCTAAGGGGTCAGACTCGGATCGCATTCTTTTAAATTCTGGCCCTCCAGATACTAATTGGAGGAGGAAACAATTAACTTGGACTTCAGACTAAGAGTCCCAGAAATTTGGAATATAGATGAAGAGTCCTAGAAAAGGAAAACAATGCAGCAGTAGCAGGCAAGTATTACATAATTAAAATTAGTGTTACCTCTGAAAAAAATCTACATTTATTTGTTATTTCGAAACTATTCCTGACTACACGTGGACTCTGCAGACCTCCTTTACATCTACTTTGTGTGATGCCCGGAGTCGGTTTTGAAGTTCAAACAAGAACCAGTCTTGAAACTGGGTTTCTGGTTATAGTGATTAGGAAGAAAATGTGCTGCACTTGTGAATAAAAGTACAGCAAGGTCATACTTTCTTTGTGATACTTAATGGAAGATTGTGGGAGGTCCAGGTTTGGGGGAACCACTTCCACACAGTGCACAGCTGTGTCTCTGTTAGTCTCATAGATGCATTCTGTTACTGGTTTATGTTGTGAACCATTCTAGTTGCCTGTGGTTCATCAGTAAAACTTGAAGAGTTTACATCATCGTTTAATGACCTATTGCAAAAGTATTTTCTTTGATTTGAAATTCCTTAAATTAGCTCTTATCACATAATGGAATGTTCCAAATATATATTATGATTGCTTCCTATACCATCTATACTTGCTTAAAAGTTGAGTACAACTTCAAGTAACATAGATTTGTGCTGGCAGATCAGGATTTGTATTGTTTGTTCGACAGGTTACTCCAAACAAACTGCATAGACTCTGATCTGCCAGCACAGTATGCAGTGGCAGCTCTGAGTCTGTGCAGTTAGCAGGTGGACTTGACTTATAAGTGAGCATATATGGTATGTTAAAAAGCTGTATGTCTCACATTTGGTGTCTTAATCTCCATACATGTTTTTTCAGGCTGACAGCAATATATCAGTGCCCCATTTCTGTTTTCCTGATGCAAGCAACTATAAACCGACCTCATCTAGTAGCAACAAAAGGTATCCATGTGTCTGTCTGTCTGTCTGCTTTGTTTTCAGTCACGCACTAGAAAAGATGTGGCCTATATAAGCCTTCTAATTCAGTAATGTAACGATGTATGGTATTCTAAATATACAGCAAACCATGATTAGCACCAACTTGGATTCAATGAATTTGCTGTTAGTATAAAGTGAATTTTCATACCTAATGAATTGTGTTTAATTAATGATCACAGGATTTTTTTAAAAATATTCGTTACAATGATTTATTTTCTGTGTGTTTGTGTGTGTCTGTGTGTGTCTGTGTGTCTGTGTGAGGGAGGCAAGAGATTTGCCATAAAGAATGATTTACTGTCATTAACTACAAATGTTTGTTTTTCATGTAGTCACAATACTCTCCTAAGTAGATCATTGTCCATTGCTGTCAGGGTGAATATTGTTAACTATATTGGATTTTCAAGGTCATGTAGATTTGATCTTTTTATTTTACTTCCTTGGTTAAATGTCCTTTCTCCAAAAATTAAAGCTAAATTTTATGGTAATTTCTTTTTTCAGTCAATACTTTTCTTTTGTCTTGACAAATTTTGATGGAGGAAGGGTTTATGGCTACTGCCGTAGAATAATGGTAAGTCTCAGAATCTTTTTCTTCATTTCAGTAATTAGACTTTTTGTTGACATTGATGCTATAGATTCTTGCAACATTCATTATTTAAAGCATGTCCAAATAACTCATGAACCCACCTAGAGACAACACACACATGCACACACACACACACATCATAAATATCGAACTCTTATACTGTAGATAATCAATGTGCTGTTAGAACTATCTATCAAATATCATAATGGCAAATAAATGTGTATAAATCAGATTATTTGATTATATGTGCATACATGTATATATTTACAGTATATGAAACCATTTGAAAATGTGTGCATTGTTCATACAATTTATAACAATATTTAAATATTCTTAACAGTGTTCAAGGTCTGGTGGTAAATTCCCAGAGGTTATCTGTATTATCAGCCCAGTGGATGCCTTTCAGATGTACAATAGTGTGAGTAGTGGATTTTATATATACCCAGATAAGAGTAGTCATTAATTTCAGGAGGGTGTGAGTAGTGGATTTTATACATATCCTGAGAAGAG
>JAECUM010012370.1:0-36533 GCA_016617855.1 Megalonaias nervosa | reverse complement strand
AAAATAAATCTTAAAAAATTCTAAAATAAAATAACATGAAATGACTTACTAGCTGAATGAATGAATGAATGAATGAATGAATGAATGAATGAATGAAAGGAAGGAAGGAAGGAAGGAAGGGAGAGAGGGAGGAAGGAAGGAAGGAAGGAAGGAAGGAATGTATTTAAGACAGCACTGTCATGCCAGCATAGTCTACTAAAATAAAGACCACACTCTTTGTTTTCTCCTTCTTACTCAACACATCCATCCATCCATCCATCCATGCCATCCATGCCATATCATGATACCTGGATTATTCCATGTTACAATTTCAACTTTATCATGCAGTCTGGAAAGTCACCATGCCCAATGCAGTGCCCATAACCTTTGCAGCACTGCCTATTATTGTTAACGGAATGAGGTTCTAGAATTAGGTGATCGACATTCACACACAAACTGTTGTGGCATAAATGGGATGCATCGAGCTCCTTTGGAATATTCAGACTTCTCAACTTTACCATTAATGCCAGTCTGTGGACATGCTTTTTCTTCCATGTGTTTGTCTCAGGATCCCTATATGACAATAGGCCATATAATCTATTGGATGTTACATTTCCTGTCCATATTCTACAATCACTATTGTGTGCTGGCACAGAATTTAAAGAGATTTTCCCTGACAGGCTTTCAAAAAAATCCTCCATTGCAACTTGTATATGGTGTAGGAATACATTGTTGCTAATAATAATAAGTGTCATCTCCAACAGATACCATTTCTGTGAATTTATGGCCAAAAAATTCATTTTTAATTTTTTTAATAAAAAACAATCAGTTAAAATTTTTTAAATTAATTTTCTTAAACTTTTAATTATATTTTCTAATTTTTACAGTCAATATACACAATGTGTAAAAATTTCATGTATCTATCATTAATAATAAAAATTTTATAGCAATCTAAAGTTTAGTCAATACTGCCCTGACAGGGTCAGACAATTTCACCTCCATGGACAAAACCTCATTCCGTGATCAAAGCAATGTCTCTTAAATACTGCTGCAAAGTTTTAAGGAATTTCATCCATGAATAGGACAGCTACAGGCTTTTATCTGACACCACTCTAACACAAGCACAAGCGAATTCCAAATGGCCGAATGTCAAAAATGCACAAAACTTAAAGTTTAATTGTGATTTTGCTAATCAAGATAAACACTTCAAATAAACTGTAATGAGTTTTTAGTCCTAACACCAATCTGGAAAGTACTAGAAATTAAACTTGACTGTTAAATTTTCCTAGAAAATTCAATTTTAAAAAATGATACATATTTTTATATGAAAATTTAAATTTAACTTAAATTTTAATGAAAATGTACAATCTGAAGTTGACAAATTTTATTCTGTGGCAAAGTCTCTCCATTCCTTTATCATGAACGTCAGTGGTGTTCCTTATGTGGTATGATGCAATTCAACCAGGGCCTGTCAATCAAAGCTAACATCTTAATACGCTAGCTATTTGCTGTACTAACCAAGTACGTGACATCATTTCCACCCATGAAGGGGAGGAGCCCTCATATGTTAGGCTTCCAATAGTATTGAAGAGTTGGTGTAGCTCTCTGAAACCAAGCTAGCATGCATTTTCCTAGGTATATAAGTGAGAGAGAGAGACGATACTTCTTGTATTTTACATGCAGTTATTGTAACGGAAACCATGAAAGGGTACAAGAAGAGGAAGACAACTCTTTTAAACCTGGATATATTCCACATAACAAAGGAGTCAGACATCTGACTGATGATACTCTACCAAGTTCCACTGCTGCATCTGTTCCAGTGACCAGAAGAATGGATGCAGACAAGTTCTCTCTCATAGCAGTGACAAAGCCGACATATGGGGGTCTCCAGTCAGTTCAGGCACCAGACTGTAATGGCACACCTGGGTCTGCAAAAATTCTACGACCATCATCCAAAGCAAAACTGGACCTGAAAGAGACAGAATTGAATGAGCACGATGGGACACGTATCATCTGCATGAAAAAAAACTGTTGAGATGTGGAATGACATCATTCATCGCCATGGTAATCAAGTCAACATATGTGACAGACCAGAGTTCCAAATTGCTAATGAAAGAAAATGGGGACTTGCTTGGAAGCATACTATGATGTGCAAAAACTGCAGCTTTAAGTCACCAGAGTAAAAGTTGTATGAGGAGATAAAAACAAATAAACCTGGGCCAAATCCTGCTGCTGTAAATATGATGTTTCAAGCTGGACTACAAGATACACCAATGGGCAACACCAGGGTTAGATACTTGCTTGCAGCCACTGACATTCCACCACCTAGCAGAACATCTATGCGAAGGGCCTCCAACACTGTAGGTAAAGCAACTGTGGAGCTCAATGAAATGGACATGATAGACAAGTTGAAACTAGTCAGACAGGTTAATGTCATGCGTAGTGTTCAGCATCCGCAGCAAGTAAATGTTGCTTTTGACTCAAGATACAATGCCATTACATTTGGACATGAAAAGAAACCTGGTCAAAGTTCATCGCAAGCTGTTGGAATTGCCTGTGAAACTCTTACAGAGAAGCAATACATTGTGGGGACTACAGTAGAAAACAAGCTGTGTTGGACTGGAGCATGGCTGAAGAGGAAAGGTTTTGATGTGCAATGTCCAGGAGGCCATGTTGACTGCACAGCAAATCTGTCACCAGCTGCACCACATTCAGAGCTTGAAATGGCAAGAGAAATAGGGAAAAAGTTTGCGCTGCAAGAGATTCTCATCAGACATGCAACAACAGATGGAGATGCACAGGCTGCTGCTGGCTTCCAACATGCTTACAACATTCTGCATCCAATGTGGAAAGTAGAAAGACTGTCAGACCCCATCCATTTGGGTCGTTTACAGTTCAAACGCTGTAATTCTGCAATATTGAGTGAAAACATCTTTCCAGGAATAAGAACAAGAGAAGGAAAAAGGCTCCAACAGAAAATTTTCAGCCAAGACATTAAAGCACGCTGCAGTTTTATCTTCAAGCAACTGATGGAGGACAATAGTGGTGATGTTACAAAAATTAAATGTCAACTTCCCCAAGTACTGGATGCCACTCTGCGCTGTTATTCAGGGGACTGCTCAAAATGCCGGCATTATTCAAAGGTCTGTGGGGGAGGAAGTACTAACAGCTGGTGGATGCGATCAGCATATCTGGTCCCTCATTAAGTTACTCATCTAAACATGACAGAAAATGATAAGAATATCCTGCTAGAAGTTCTGAAAATGAAACTCTCCTATGATGTAGAAAGACTGCGACTGAACACAAACACACAGAAATGTGAGGCTGTGAACAGATCAATCAGTGTTTCATTACCTAAAAATGTGAACTATTCCAGAAACTTTGAGGCAAGAGTGCATTCAACAATACACAGACTCAATAACAGCCTGGGATTATCACTGAAAACAAAAGTGACACACTTGGGAGGGAAACTTTCAACAAGGACTCTGAGATCACTGGAGGCAATGGATAAAGACTGCATTTACCATCAGTTGTATCAAAAGTGTCCACAAACCAGGCAACGTATTCTAGCAAGACGAGGAAATATGATACAGGCCCATCTGAGGTACAGGACTCAGCAAGGCAATAGGAAGTCTGACTACTCCAAAGGACTGCTAGACACCAAGGGCGATCACTCCTATGCACAGGTTTAGCAGGAGCCAATGGACACTGCAGATAGAATAGATTATTTTAATTCCATGTGCAAAATGACAGTGCTCAAAGACACCCTGAAGAACACATGGTACAGAAGGGAAAACTGTAGTGGGGAAATCCGTAGGTAACACAATGCATGTTATAAGCATTGTGTTACTTACTACCACCTGATGAGACCTAAGGAGAGGTCGAAACAAATTTCTCTGAATATGAAGACACAAATAAAGAAATAAAAAACTAAAAAAATAAATCTTAAAAAATTCTAAAATAAAATAACATGAAATGACTTACTAGCTGAATGAATGAATGAATGAATGAATGAATGAATGAATGAATGAATGGAAGGAAGGAAGGAAGGAAGGAAGGAAGGAAGGGAGAGAGGGAGGAAGGAAGGAAGGAAGGAATGTATTTAAGACAGCACTGTCATGCCAGCATGGTCTACTAAAATAATGACCACACTCTTTCTTTTCTCCTTCTTACTCAACACATCCATCCATCCATCCATCCATGCCATCCATGCCATATCATGATACCTGGATTATTCCATGTTACAATTTCAACTTTATCATGCAGTCTGGAAAGTCACCATGCCCAATGCAGTGCCCATAACCTTTGCAGCACTGCCTATTATTGTTAACGGAATGAGGTTCTAGAATTAGGTGATCGACATTCACACACAAACTGTTGTGGCATAAATGGGATGCATCGAGCTCCTTTGGAATATTCAGACTTCTCAACTTTACCATTAATGCCAGTCTGTGGACATGCTTTTTCTTCCATGTGTTTGTCTCAGGATCCCTATATGACAATAGGCCATATAATCTATTGGATGTTACATTTCCTGTCCATATTCTACAATCACTATTGTGTGCTGGCACAGAATTTAAAGAGATTTTCCCTGACAGGCTTTCAAAAAAATCCTCCATTGCAACTTGTATATGGTGTAGGAATACATTGTTGCTAATAATAATAAGTGTCATCTCCAACAGATACCATTTCTGTGAATTTATGGCCAAAAAATTCATTTTTAATTTTTTTAATAAAAAACAATCAATTAAAATTTTTTAAATTAATTTTCTTAAACTTTTAATTATATTTTCTAATTTTTACAGTCAATATACACAATGTGTAAAAATTTCATGTATCTATCATTAATAATAAAAATTTTATAGCAATCTAAAGTTTAGTCAATACTGCCCTGACAGGGTCAGACAATTTCACCTCCATGGACAAAACCTCATTCTGTGATCAAAGCAATGTCTCTTAAATACTGCTGCAAAGTTTTAAGGAATTTCATCCATGAATAGGACAGCTACAGGCTTTTATCTGACACCACTCTAACACAAGCACAAGCGAATTCCAAATGGCCGAATGTCAAAAATGCACAAAACTTAAAGTTTAATTGTGATTTTGCTAATCAAGATAAACACTTCAAATAAACTGTAATGAGTTTTTAGTCCTAACACCAATCTGGAAAGTACTAGAAATTAAACTTGACTGTTAAATTTTCCTAGAAAATTCAATTTTAAAAAATGATACATATTTTTATATGAAAATTTAAATTTAACTTAAATTTTAATGAAAATGTACAATCTGAAGTTGACAAATTTTATTCTGTGGCAAAGTCTCTCCATTCCTTTATCATGAACGTCAGTGGTGTTCCTTATGTGGTATGATGCAATTCAACCAGGGCCTGTCAATCAAAGCTAACATCTTAATACGCTAGCTATTTGCTGTACTAACCAAGTACGTGACATCATTTCCACCCATGAAGGGGAGGAGCCCTCATATGATAGGCTTCCAATAGTATTGAAGAGTTGGTGTAGCTCTCTGAAACCATGTTAGCATGCATTTTCCTAGGTATATAAGTGAGAGAGAGACGATACTTCTTGTATTTTACATGCAGTTATTGTAACGGAAACCATGAAAGGGTACAAGAAGAGGAAGACAACTTCTTTTAAACCTGGATATATTCCACATAACAAAGGAGTCAGACATCTGACTGATGATACTCTACCAAGTTCCAGTGCTGCATCTGTTCCAGTGACCAGAAGAATGGATGCAGACAAGTTCTCTCTCATAGCAGTGACAAAGCCGACAAATGGGGGTCTCCAGTCAGTTCAGGCACCAGACTGTAATGGCACACCTGGGTCTGCAAAAATTCTACGACCATCATCCAAAGCAAAACTGGACCTGAAAGAGACAGAATTGAATGAGCACGATGGGACACGTATCATCTGCATGAAAAAAAAAATGTTGAGATGTGGAATGACATCATTCATCGCCATGGTAATCAAGTCAACATATGTGACAGACCAGAGTTCCAAATTGCTAATGAAAGAAAATGGGGACTTGCTTGGAAGCATACTATGATGTGTAAAAACTGCAGCTTTAAGTCACCAGAGTATAAGTTGTATGAGGAGATAAAAACAAATAAACCTGGGCCAAATCCTGCTGCTGTAAATATGATGTTTCAAGCTGGACTACAAGATACACCAATGGGCAACACCAGGGCTAGATACTTGCTTGCAGCCACTGACATTCCACCACCTAGCAGAACATCTATGCGAAGGGCCTCCAACACTGTAGGTAAAGCAACTGTGGAGCTCAATGAAATGGACATGATAGACAAGCTGAAACTAGTCAGACAGGTTAATGTCATGCGTGGTGTTCAGCATCCGGAGCAAATAAATGTTGCTTTTGACGCAAGATACAATGCCATTACATTTGGACATGAAAAGAAACCTGGTCAAAGTTCATCGCAAGCTGTTGGAATTGCCTGTGAAACTCTTACAGAGAAGCAACACATTGTGGGGACTACAGTAGAAAACAAGCTGTGTTGGACTGGAGCATGGCTGAAGGGGAAAGGTTTTGATGTGCAATGTCCAGGAGGCCATGTTGACTGCACAGCAAATCTGTCACCAGCTGCACCACATTCAGAGCTTGAAATGGCAAGAGAAATAGGGAAAAAGTTTGTGCTGCAAGAGATTCTCATCAGACATGCAACAACAGATGGAGATGCACAGGCTGCTGCTGGCTTCCAACATGCTTACAACATTCTGCATCCAATGTGGAAAGTAGAAAGACTGTCGGACCCCATCCATTTGGGTCGTTTACAGTTCAAACGCTGTAATTCTGCAATATTGAGTGAAAACATGTTTCCAGGAATAAGAACAAGAGAAGGAAAAAGGCTCAAACAGAAAATTTTCAGCCAAGACATTAAAGCACGCTGCAGTTTGATCTTCAAGCAACTGATGGAGGACAATAGTGGTGATGTTACAAAAATTAAATGTCAACTTCCCCAAGTACTGGATGCCACTCTGCGCTGTTATTCAGGGGACTGCTCAAAATGCCGGCATTATTCAAAGGTCTGTGGGGGAGGAAGTACTAACAGCTGGTGGATGCGATCAGCATACCTGGGCCCTCATCAAGTGACTCATCTTAACATGACAAAAAATGATAAGAATATCCTGCTAGAAGTTCTGAAAATGAAACTCTCCTGCGATGTTGTAGAAAGACTGCGACTGAACATGAACACACAGAAATGTGAGGCTGTGAACAGATCAATCAGTGTTTCATTACCTAAAAATGTGAACTATTCCAGAAACTTTGAGGCAAGAGTGCATTCAACAATACACAGACTCAATAACAGCCTGGGATCATCACTGAAAACAAAAGTGACACACTTGGGAGGGAAACTTTCAACAAGGACTCTGAGATCACTGGAGGCAATGGATAAAGACTGCATTTACCATCAGTTCTATCAAAAGTGTCCACAAACCAGGCAACGTATTCTAGCAAGACGAGGAAATATGATACAGGCCCATCTAAGGTACAGGACTCAGCAAGGCAATAGGAAGTCTGACTTCTCCAAAGGACTACTAGACACCAAGGGCGATCACTCCTATGCACAGGTTTAGCAGGAGCCAATGGACACTGCAGATAGAAAAGATTATCTTAATTCCATGTGCAAAATGACAGTGCTCAAAGACACCCTGAAGAACACATGGTACAGAAGGGAAAACTGTTGTGGGGAAATCCGTAGGTAACACAATGCATGTTATAAGCATTGTGTTACTTACTACCACCTGATGAGACCTATGGAGAGGTCGAAACAGTTTTCTCTGAATATGAAGACACAAATAAAGAAATAAAAAAATAAATAAATAAATCTTAAAAAAATTCTAAAATCAAATAACATGAAATGACTTACTAGCTGAATGAATGAATGAATGAATGAATGAATGAATGAATGAATGAATGGAAGGAAGGAAGGAAGGAAGGAAGGAAGGAAGGAAGGAAGGGAGAGAGGAAGGAAGGAAGGAAGGAATGTATTTAAGACAGCACTGTCATGCCAGCATGGTCTACTAAAATAAAGACCACACTCTTTCTTTTCTCCTTCTTACTCAACACATCCATCCATCCATCCATCCATGCCATCCATGCCATACATGCCATACATGCCATATCATGACACCTGGATTATTCCATGTTACAATTTCAACTTTATCATGCAGTCTGGAAAGTCACCATGCCCAATGCAGTGCCCATAACCTTTGCAGCACTGCCTATAATTGATAATGGAATGAGGTTCTAGAATTAGGTGATCGACATTCACGCACAAACTGTTGTGGCATAAATGGGATGCATCAAGCTCCTTTGGAATATTCAGACTTCTCAACTTTACCATTAATGCCAGTCTGTGGACATGCTTTTTCTTCCATGTGTTTGTCTCTGGATCCCTATATGACAATAGGCCATATAATCTATTGGATGTTACATTTCCTGTCCATATTCTACAATCACTATTGTGTGCTGGCACAGAATTTAAAGAGATTTTCCCTGACAGGCTTTCAAAAAAATCCTCCATTGCAACTTGTATATGGTGTAGGAATACATTGTTGCTAATAATAATAAGTGTCATCTCCAACAGATACCATTTGTGTGAATTTATGGCCAAAAAATTCATTTTTAATTTTTTAATAAAAAAAATTAATTAAAATTTTTTAAATTAATTTTCTTAAAATTTTAATTATATTTTCTAATTTTTACAGTCAATATACACAATGTGTGAAAATTTCATGTGTCTATCATTAATAATACAAATTTTATAGCAATTTAAAGTTTAGTCAATACTGCCCTGACAGGCCATAGGACACAATTAATTTTACTATATATTCTCTACATTTGTTTCTCAGTACTGAACTCTCCACTGTGTGACAATCAATACAAATCATATATTAATGTACAATACCTTCAAAGATGACTTCACGGTGAAGTTCTTGTCAAGGGTTGACCTGCTTATTTTTGAGAGGCTGAATTGTAAACAAAACACCATACAATGGAACACAGATTTCACTTCCGGATCAACACCAAGGCCTTATTACTCACTGTGCACTGTCGCCCAAATACACACAGAAAACCACAACATAAACTCATATTCTCAAGAATAAACAATTACCTTTAAATCCCTACCAAAAATGCACCAATAAAACTCTCCTATCACCACCAAAATGAGAGAGGAAAAAATGTTCTAAAAATAGACTAGAACTACATTCGTGGGTACTGAACTGGAAGTACTAATTGTGACCCGATTCCTTATCTCAGCACAACACTTAGAAAAGCACCAGTCAATGGCTTTTATTTAATCATTACAAGTATTTAAGGTCAATACGTGACAATAATAATAATAACAATTTCACTACTTAATGCTGGGATCAGGTTAGAATGTATCGTGAGATGATACCAGATTAAATGGAATCTGTGCTAGGATGATCCCAGCATTAGAGTGTATTCTGGGCCGATCTCACATAGAGTAAAATCTGTGCTAAGCTGATTCGAGCGCGTCTGTGCTGACCCAGGTTAGGTTGAATCTGTGCTAAGCTGGTCCCCACATAAGTGTGTATTCTGGGCTGACCCCAGATTAAATAGAATCGTATTAGGTTGATCCCAGCATAAAGACATAAAGAAAGTATTCTGATTTCCAATTACATGTATCAAATATAAAATAATTTAAACACCAAAAATACAACATGAGTCCACGGTGTTGCTTGGTTTAATCCCAGTCTAAAAGATTTCTATAAACAAGCTTGTCCCAGATTTCTTAAGATACCGGGGTGTTGGGATGATTCACTAGTTCAAACGTTGCAGTTTTTTATATTCAAAAGCCACGACATTTTCATTAGCGTAGAAGATGAGTATCCGATTTTGGAAAGACGACTTTAATAAATATTTAGCAAATCGGTGGTGTCAAGGGTGGTGTCAAGGGTGGTGGCAAGCATGCACAACCACCGGCAATTTAGAAAGCAACCCATCTATCGTCAAATGGCGTTTTGCGTAATATGCCATCTAGATTGCTTCTAAGACTGTCTCATTAACTTGTATGCAAAGCCTAGTACTCAATGTCGTACATTCAATAACATCCTGTACAAATTATTTATCATGATCATGCCTATCGCTCTTTACTGGAGTTACTGAATCCTTGAAAATCTAGAGTAAAGAGTCTTGTCTTGGGAAAGAATTGCAAGAAGTTATTAGATAGGCCTAAAAGGATGTAGAGATCAGATGTGTCTGCAAGTGGAGGGTAAGCAAAATTTCTTTCAAAATTCATTAAACACTTTCTTGTTTGCAACTTTACTTCCGGCACCCTAGAACTATTTACCCTTTTATGGTCAGGGCCGACAAGGGGTGGGGGGTGGGGGAGCAACCGGGGATATATCCCAGGGACCAGGGAACGTAAGGGGGCCCAGGCCGAACAACACTTTATAATCTTATGAAAGAAAAATTTTTTTTGAACAAGAACTAGGAAATGCCCGGGTGTTTCTTACCCTAGGGCCTGTGATCGCTCTCTACGGACCTGTTCATGTGAAATGCGGCTTTTGCTTCGAGAGACAAATTTTCTATTTTAGGACGATAATTGACAGAAAACTGTTCCGCTGTCAATGCAGTTTTCTCCGAATCTTATCAAGCACCGCGTCTTCTTTATGTTGTTTTTCTCCCTGTGATTGGTTAGACATATTCAGTAACGCCACATATTCTGAAAGTATCCAGTGTGCAAAAGGCTAGTGTGGTCAAATCAAATATAATGGCTGACGGGCATATTCTTTGGAATTCCATCACTCAGAATAAACACAATGGTCCCTTGCAAATTTGTCCTGCAATTCTCCTCAATATGTCTCTTCTTTCTCAAAGGCAGACTCGCATATGGAATTTATGTACTGTAATGGATCATTTCCTCTTCTTCCAAATTTCCACGAGGAATTTATATCATCAAAAATGGTTGTGGCTGTCTCCAGACATAATCTCTCTCTCCAGGTTTGTTTCTCTCTCTGTCTTGTCTGTCTGTCTCTGTCTGTCTGTCTGTCTGTCTCCTGAAAATCTCAGGTACATTTGTCAGCCCAACATTCTGGCTAGGCTGTCGCTAGCTCTTTATTAGTAAGTAAAAAAGGACACTATAAAGACACAAGATTACCCCACAAAATATAACAGTTAAAAAATGGTAGTTGCAGGATCATGTAAAGTAAATATGCCTGTAAAAAGAATGAATAAGAAAAACAAATAAAAGACCTAATCTACTAAAGAAAGGCAAATAAATTTCTTTACGTGAGAGGTAAGATAAGAGCTATTGTTTTTTCATCAAATGATATAAAATATACGAAGAATGTAATGTATGTGTGATCAGAAAGAATGAGATGAGATTTACTGAGTTTGATTTACTTTATCATCCACATTTATTACGTGTCATATTTGACTAACTCATTTTGTAGGCATGCTAAATATTAAATTAGAACCAAATAATGTTATTATGAGTAGCTTTCCTATAAAGGAAGCACCCAAGTGTCTGATTTGTTTTCTACTTCCTTTTTCCATTTGTAAAGGTATTTATTTGTATCACGTTAAGTGTGGAATCTACCGTATAATACCGTGTTTAGTGCAAGGGACATTATAAACATAGGTCGATTTAAAAACCAAACATTGGTATATTTGCCGTTCTGCTGTGAAATAGATCGTTTGTTTATTTGTTTGTCTGTTTGGTGTTTTGCGTCACATCAGCACATGATAGTTAAGTTCAACTGGTATAAAGTGTCTTACATAGAGATACTTACAGCAGTCAACCTATGAGGATCTGATAACACGATTTGAAAAAGCACCTGATTGGTCGCGACTCTGGAACTCTAACAACTGAACCATAGCAGTACCTAAATAGATATAGATTTTACCACAAAGTCAAACATGAATGTTCCTGTGTAACCTAACTGTACGAATCCTTTGTGATCTAGAATTTGTGACCGAAAAAGCTCTTGTTGTTCATACAAGTTATTGTGGTATATTCTACTATCTCACCTGCAAATATGTACGAGAAGTCAGCAGCACCATTCTATATCCTAGCTGGCTTTCTGACTATTGAAAATATTTCAGGCGAGATAGAATAGAATTACAAGTGTCTGCAAAGACACAGATGTTCTGGGAAAGAATAGAAAATCATATCGGAAGATTAAAGGAGTGTATGTAAATACAACTGTTACCATTTCTACTATTAATGATAATAATTGAGCAGCAGGAGATGATCGCGATTGTTCTAATATAGGACCAGAAGTCGAATTATTATGAAAAGAATTCGATATTGCGTCATTTTGGAGATCTACATGCAAGTTCAGGGATGTATAATAGACCCAGTAAAAAGCGAATAATTGTGGCAACTGGTTTGACTTTGTGGCAACTGGTTTGACTTGAGATGGGTCCCTTTTTGATTTTCACGCTGAGAAGGTCTTGGACTTTTATCATTATATACATGCCTTTCAGTCTATAAAAAATATTTTTCTCTTGTTACATACATACATACATACATACATACATACATACATACATGCGTGCGTGCGTGCGTGCGTACGTACGTACGTACATACATACATACATTTGCAGGAATGAGTTAAGATGTGCGTGCGCTTTATACCCATACTGTGCTAACCTGATTATATGCACACCTGTATAAATCAAAACGCCGATTTGAGACAGAAAGTATTCAACTTCAAAAGAAGCGGACATTATTTACGTAAGAATGCAAAATCAAAAACAGTAGTAAAAGCTATATAATAAGGGAGGATTTACTAAAGAAAAATTTCTGCTTCACCGCAAACCATTCAAGAAACCACTTTGTGTGATACATAGCAGCTGTATTTAAATAGAGGCGTTTCGGTATATCACTTTTCATGTCTATGTACAATGGTCACAGTTAATATACCTTGATAATTCATCTTCCATTGTAATCACATCTAATTACAATAACCAATATTAAACAGAAATGATAATAAAAAGCGTCGATAATCTCGGCTGATGCTACTTACCCACGATTTACAGGGAGTATAACTTATTTCTGTCCAATATTTGTTCATCTTTATGTTCCATTTATACCATCCGTAACCACTTCATTTCGTAGGCATATTGAAACTTGAATATAACGCATGCAGTTTAAATCTACAATCACGAGACATAACTGGCTCATTATACAATACTTCCTTATCCACATACAGAAAGGTAAGAAATAGTGGGTTTAAAATAAAGCGGGCCAACTGAAGTGCATCATAAAGTTTATGGAAAGAAATATTGATCGATCGATCAATAGATATATAGATAGACAAATGCCACTAAGCCCAAACAACAACGACATATTTTGCCAGGGGTGGATAGCAGGGTGAGTCTTTTGGAAGGAGATAAATGAATGGGGTGGTTTAATTTTCTTCTTTCTTTATTCCAAACTGATGTCCAAATATCGTAAGATTGAAATTATACAAGTCATCTGAAATGGGAACTAAAGGCGCTGAAGACCTATACGGTAAATTTCTCGGTTACGAGGCCCACGTACTATAATCTCTTAATGCTTGTATCTTTTTTTTTTCATCTTAAACGTATGATAAGATTCTAAGACCGGATTAATTTTAAGACAGATTAATTGACCAGCACAGAAATATAGAGATTGACAATAAAAAATGCATTGCACTTATGGTAATTCTCATTTAATTCCCAAACATATTTCTCTCTCTCTCTCTCTCTCTCTCTCTCTCTCTCTCTCTCTCTCTCTCTCAAAATAGGAATCTATTTGGCTCTTTCTGAGAATAGAATTTGCCAAATTCTTTTCAAAAGCTAAAACTTGGTGACATTTTTCTGCTAAATGGTTCGTCAAATACAGGAATATGTTGCAAATGCGCCGTAGGTATCTTCTGATTAGGTTTTAGTACCATTTGACAAGTATGACAAGATCTGCAGTATTTAGAAAATCACTGTTAATTTTCTGCCTGAAAATTATTCAAGTTATTTTGAATGCAAAGAGAGAGAGAGAGAGAGAGAGAGAGAGAGAGAGAGAGAGAGAGAGAGAACGAAGAGATGTTTACAACATATTCCTGTATTTGACGAACAATTTAGGATAGGAGAAAGATGTCACCAAGTTTTAGCTTTTGAAAGGAATTTGGCAACTAGAGAATCGAGAGCATATAGTTACTTAAGATCAATGATGAATTTCCATTTATTAATCATTAGCGACGTAAGAAAATAGCAATATTAATTCTAACTGAATTTTACATGGTACACAATTTCGACTATGCATCATATATGAAAATGATCGCTTGCACATATAATGATGGCCGCGCTGAGTAGTTGACAATGATCAATGTGGATTGGAAGTCATCTTGAGCTGTGCAACGCGCCACCTGAATCCCCACCACTGTGGTGTGTCTTCTCAAGAATATGCTTGACTTCAGTTCAATTCCTCAATCTAGGATGGGGTTGTAGCCTAGTGTCGGCCATTTTGTTGTAAGGGGACCGATCTGGTGAAAGTGGTATGGTGCCTGTCCGCTTTCAGCTTTCCGCTTTCGACTTTCCAAGCCGCGGGTCGTAGAAAACTTTTAGGAGCTTGAAAAACGTATAAAGATAACAATGTACTGAGTCATCCAATTAAACTTGTAGAGCAGAAATGTTGCCCTCACAAGCCTTCTTTTATGAGTAGTACCCTTTATACCTTAAGTGGTCTCTACCTTTGATCTTCCCTTTGCAACCTGCATCAATCAATGTTGTTTTGGTTCCAAGTTAATACTGATCCCTAAGCCAGGATATTTCATTCCATATTTTTAGATAAACATTAATATAATAATAGCGGTTTTGCAGTTTTGTTGCGGTTTTGTATTTTTAATAATGATCTAAGTCACATAATTCTTCCCCATATCACACGAAATCACACGTGTATACATGCGAACCCACGGATTGTAATCCGTGAAAGTTGCAATCAGGCACCGATGAAGGAGAGATTCGCGTGGTGTAGAAGACGGAGACCAAACCCAGTAAGCAAGAAACATGATATTATAACCCTACATTTATGCGCGATTATTTATGATGATCATGATGTGCATCAACGATCATGTTGTGAAGAAATTGATCATTATTGTATAGCAATCACAATGTAAGTTTTCATTCAAATTTATGTGCTACTTCAGGCATATGATTATTGATCGCCAGTGCACTGTATCTCATTTTTTCTGCAGTTGAATTGGTATTTTGTATTGACTGTGAGTCTAATTTTCTCTGTATATTATACTGACTGTGGCAGAATTTTATATATAATGGCATAAATTACACAGATTAGTACGTCTAGTATTTTGAAAGGATTTATCTCTATATCCAACTGTGGTATCGTTATATCAGCCCAATGGAGTGTGCGCAGCATTACAGAAATCACTATTTTTGTTTCAATGCAACTTACAGATTTGTCAAGGAGGCCCAAAAGTTGCATGAGTTTTGAAACACGTATCCGGAACATATTGGTAAACTAATTGAGGTAGGAATTATATTGGAATCACAACGACCCAGATTTGGAGAACAATATAAAAATGAAAGATAAAGATTGATATGTCACTATATGATGCTGTGCAAGAAAAGTTTAATTAGTGGATGTTACCCTAGTCGTCTTTAATCGAACCTAGTGACGAGGACGCTGACAATGAATGTATATGCAATGACACTGACACTGTATGTAACAATAGCAATATCAATTACAGAGATTCCTTTAGTATTAATATATCGATGGCTCCCACACTTGCACAGTAGGAACACATTTTAGAATTTTGAAATGAGATACAACAGTGTAGAAGTGGAGCAGAGCAAAAGCTAAGATACATTCTCAAAAGCTTTTGCCGAAAACAATGAAGCAGTAAATGCCGAAGAAATTTTATAAAGCATTCTAATACATTTGACGTTGTTGAATACAAATGTATAGAGTCTTGTAGGATTCGAGTCGGTGCAATACTCAGCTATGGATTATTTGAGCACATTTGGGCCGACGACGTTTTTGAAAGATATTTTATAATGGAAGTGAATCTTATGATCCAAAAAGAGCAAGTCTGCTTATTTGCAAAAGGCTGATTTATAGCTTCATATTACTATAAAGTCAACATATGGTTGGTTGCAAGATGGACTTGTAAAATTTAAATATATAAACCAAATGATTTCTTACTGTATAAAATATGACTGGAACACTGTAACGAAATAAAATGACGGTGACTAGAAAAATCAATCCATTATATAAACTTTTTCATATAAAAACGTTCAGTGACATTGGTACACACTCAGTGCAAATGTGTGTGCCTTAGAAAACGTGAACTATGCATCAGAGCTTGCCATTACGATTATTGTAAGTCACATTGTTTAGCGGTACGTTGGTCAACGTGCTCGACCATATCTTAAATGCTGCATCTAAGTCAAATCACGTAATCAGCTTTGCCGACCATACTGATCTTTCTCTGAATATTATCGTGCACACCGGCAAAGATTCGCTGAATCAAATGTCGTAGAAATACTCAACAACACTGAGGAAACAACTAACAATGTCGATTCAATAATAGCCGGGACTGAAGCGATTAACGGAATTTCCAGTTAGAGATAGATTTTCCCTTATATACCAATATTCCGACTGCAAATTCAAGTAAGGCAACTTGCCTGTGAGGATACGAATACCAATTCGTATTCTAAAAGCTTTCATACTTGAGTTATTATGACTTAAAAATGAACCGCAACTAGTTTTGCAACAACTTCCCCCGGATTAACGACAGATGCTTGTAAATGCAAAATTAAAAGTACAACAACTGAAACAATTTCCGCGTGAGCGTAATGCACAAATACCTAGAGGTGCAATAAAAGATGACATCCTAACGATAATTTTTATTATAATCGAATAGTGGCAGACTGTGGGACAGCTTTGTAAAACTGCAGCACAATAAAATAATCAAAATCCTCCACGAGTCTGTCAAGCCGAAATTGCACTCGTGGTAGAGAATGAACAAGACAATCGTCGTATTGCAGCTGCTATCCTTGCCAAGGCTGCTGCATATGTTTCTAAACAAGACCTTCCTCGCCGCATTACAAATGCCAATTGCTCTTGTGGCTGCCATAAACGTACATCAATTAAAAGTACTTGAGTTTAAGTTTTACAAGCGCATTGGTGAGATTGAAAATTATGTGGCAATCATTACAAACACACATACAAACCTTGCAGAGATTCTAGACAACTTATATGAAAGATGATTCCTGGAATTATATAAGGTGTTGCAGCATTCTGGTAACTTCAGCATTTGATAATGCTGGTTAATCGCAAGTCATAAGGCATGGTGGATTTAAATCTCAACCCCATGGATTGATGGTGGTCAACTTATAATGTTGAAACGCAAAGAGAAAGAGGATATTAACGATTAAATGAATAAAGGCGTCGAAAAGATTCTTAACTGGTTTGAAGAATGAATCAGGATGGACTGTTGATAGATGCGTGCTAGCTGAAGTGCATATTTCCACGTTACATCCTATTCTCGGATCGAGTTATATTCCAACACCACGGCGAGCTTTAATTAATTTGAAAAATTATGACAATCGATGTTTGGATGTGCTCAACGTTGTATCCTTGGACGGATAATGAAGACCAGCCGCAGAAATACCGACAGCACCTGGGTGAACTTTTGTTTGGTGACATACAGTTTTCTATGCAAATTACTTAGGTTAGTAATTTTGAACGACACAAGGTGATATTACCGTGAATGTGTTTGTTTGGAACAAAGGTCAGCAACCGATTCGGATATCTCAACATACACAAAACAAAAATCGATATAGACGTTTAATATTGATTTATTATTATTGCATGATTCAGAGTCGCAGTCGCAATACAATTATGTTTGGATCAAAATTTTCCCATGAGTGATATATCGTCATAGTAAGTACGCGGGTAAGAAATGTCCATGCAGATGTTGCATACATGTACTTAGCACCCAACAGTTGCTCGCTTACATGACTTTTACTGCGTTTGAATCAGTGTAAGACCACAAAACGTGGTAAAAAATGAAAGTTTACAGTGGTGCAACCCCCCCCACCAAAAAAAAAAAAACAGAGTGCCGTATATGAGACTTGCGGACTTTGAATGTTTAAGAGTTCCAGTGGAAGATAACAACAACTAAAAAAAAAAGTTGCTGAAAAATGCTATCCTGTTTTTGTTACTGCGACTGGCAAAATGAGCCACCAATGATATAACGTGCTAGGGCACATGCGCCCCAACACGATTGAAATGTTTCTTAAATCGTTTGAGGTTACGGCGAAATGTACAAGCAACAGTATTTTTTCCCTCATACATGATTATAATTTCTGAGGCCACTAATTGCTGGATCTGTGATGACGCTTTTAGAGAGACGGCTTTACCGTCCAACAACGATACCAATGCTCATGATTACTGTCACATCACTGGCGTACATAGAGGAGATGCTCACAATGCGTGCAATTTACATTTTCTCATTCATCCCACCCCCACTCCAAAATTCATGTGGTACATGCTCATTTAATAATGCAAGTATTCGCCACGACATCAAAAACACCAATAAATGTCATCCCCAATCATATGGAAAAATATATGACGTTTAGACTAAGACAACTGCAGTTCGTCGATTCGCAATAGTTTCTGAATCATCATTAGACAAGCTGTTAACAATCTTGAGGCAGAAAACTTCAAAATCACTAGTCAGTATTGTACCTTTAACACTAACGTATTAGCTGGAAAATGAATGTGTTTTGAAGTTTACTGCTGCAAGACTGTTAACAAGTACCAGTACATGAGTCGATGGGAAAATTTTGATGCGACATAGTTATCACTAATCGAGGCATTTTATTGATCGTTGTCTCACAAAGGTAGTTCCGTGACGACTATGAACTTGCAAAAACGTATGGTCAGCAATCAAATTCGAAGTCATGGGTGACTATCACGACCAGTATTTGAAAACATATGTTTTTCCTAGCATAAGACACAGTAACTCAGCAAATGAAAAATGTGTAGTGGAGAAATTACGTACAATTCAAACAGAAAACAAGCAGCTCTCCTCAATATGATAGGATAACTAGCAGCCTTACAAAGGAATACATGTTTATAACACATTAACATACGCTTGAAAATAATAAAAAATGACATTTATTGTTATTTCTTTTAATTACAAATTTTTCCAAACATTTGGATTTGAACCAAATATATTTTCACAACATCCCCTTTGGAAACCGCGTTGGCATACGTGACATGTGTCAAAAATGTGATTAAAGGATCTTGAATATAATTATATTTGCAATACAGTATTCGAAATTATTTTGTAACCAATGTAACTGTTATATAAAAATAATGTTTCGAATTATTTTGTCATTTGAAACGAAAACATGTTAATTAAATTCGCAACGATTACTCGAGATTTTTTAAATATATTTCTTACTGACGGAAACCACCGAAGCATTGGTACCGTTAAAAAGTACTGTCGTACGTACCACTGGAAAAATACCACAGTCAACTGGTTTACCAGCAAGACTGCGCATCTCTAGTGTTTATTGTGCGCTCACTTCGGGTGCTTGAATTTCGGCAACGAGCTTGGATGGCACCGTATATAGAATTTGATATAAAATTTGCGAACGGATGCTAAAAGTAAGTTTGAGAAGGACACTTTAAAGCTCATGAATAATTCTGTATTTGGCGAACTATGGAAATTTTGCGAAAGTACCCTTGTCCGCGATAGCGAACAAGATCAGTTTTAAGGTTCATCGTGGACTAAGGATTTGAATCCGGCAAGATCTTTGATGATGGACTCATTGCCGTACGTAGTAAAAATCTAAACTGAAGCTGACCAAACCTATCTTGGTGCGTCAGTGCTGAAGTTGTCGAAGTTGCTCACGGAAGATTTTATCTACGAATAAATCAAACCGTTTAACCATTTTCGTTTCAAGATGCTTTTGCACAGACGCCAATTCTTTGCTGGTGAATTTAGTATGATTTTTTTTCAACACCAATCACCGCATGTGAATCCCTTACATTCGAGAGTGCATTGGGATCGTTGCAAGTTTATTATATTTACCCTATTTATTGATCATGGACGTTTTGAGGCCTTCCAGAGAATAACTTTTTTGTGTGTTTGATGGATGATGGTGGAACCTGGCAAGCAACTGAACTTCCCACTAGCACATACAACATGGAATCGATCAATGATGATATCTAACGAAAGATTTTATTAATGACTGGCATTATAAGCTACTATCAGATGCGACCACGAACCAACACTCAGCTCTGTTTCTCAGTTAAATCTGCACCGTACGTGGTTGACATTACACGGTTGTCAATTAGAATAATTCTTGGTTGGCCCGAGAATATTGCAAATATTTTCCCACAAACCAACAAATTCTACGTGTGTAACCTAGAGGGCCCGAATATCATATCGCGCCTTGCATTATGTTTTCCTCAAATGTCAGATCAATTTAACCTGTGATTCCATTAGCGGCAGTTGTGAAAGTGGAGATTTGTGAGGCAAAACTCTTGGGGGCCTACATACTGTTTGGGGAACTGGATGGAACTGGATGATTTGATTTCAATTGTTTCCGCGGCACCTATGTATTTTCCATGTCATAATGGCAGGTTGGGACAAATTGAGGCATATTTGTTTTTCTCTTGTAGATCACGACGGGCACATGTTGGACCTGCGTGGGGATACTTTCACAATTCAAATGTACATTAGAGCTCAACCTGATGTCTAAATATAATTATAGTCGTACATGGACGTATTGTACCATGAGTGTTATAAACGCGAGGAAACCATTTTTCATGACATGCTACGGAACTGGCCTTGGTGACATTGTTCTTCGAGGCGTACCAAATGTGCTTACCGCCTAGTCTTCGAGCTCTGCTTCAATTGTTAAATAAGTTGCAATGCGAGTCAATCATAGCTTCAGAACGTTGCTGCTGATTGGTCAAAGAATTAGGGTTTTTAGGCGGTTCAATTGATTCTAGATCCCCAACGATTAGTGACCACACAACCAAAGGCGATTATACTGCAATCAACGGCACCAATGCCAGTGTGGGTTGGTGAAATCAATATTAAAGCCACTCAACAACTAATAGCACAAAAGGTATTAGAAGCAACCGATAGAAATAATGGCCTAGTTCTATCCCTCATTTGTCATGGTACGTCTGTGTTAGTATATGGAAGCAAACTAGATTTTCATCAGTATTTGTACCTGGTTAGAGCTTCTGGATCAACAGAAAATAGAATTACAGGTGCAGGACAAATCTAAGTTGTTTCTTTCATGTAAGGCTTTCGTGGAACAGAGGGAAAACTGGAGGGAAAAGTTATGCATGACGAGGAAAGCAATTATTGTGATTAGGTCCCTGACGGATTTGTGAATAGCTAAATCATGGCTCTGTCCACCAGCGCCAAATATTCCACTGAGGAAAAAAATCGAAACAGTTCTAGACAACCTTGACATTGCCACAACGATTGTCAGGCTCCCCAGATACAGTGATGATTACGCGAAATTCGCTAGACGACCTGTGATGTTTATCAAAGATACATCCAACAATGCAGATCATAAAATGTATACAAATAGGCGACATCGAAATAATGCAGGTAATGCTCCCACGGATGTAGAGTATATGATCATTAACACCAACATGACTTTCAACTCGGGATTTCTGCAACGTCGACTACAAATTCATGGAGACTTGTTGAGGTTTTCGTGTGCTATTCCTCTCCGTCACATATACAGTTTTTGCGAGATATAAGAAAGGTTATTTTTGGAGCCAAACACACCGTCACTTTAACACGCTATAACAACGCCAACGAGACAGTTTGGCGTGATGGAGGTGTCGTTGTTGGTAAAGTTGTGTTGTCAACATTAGCGTTGTTGATGTCTGTATTAACTTCTTCGCTGATCACAGAAGATAGTTTGTTGTCGTTTATACAGTTTGGAACCGCGTCAACGCTGTCGTCTCACAGACGCGCACCCAGGAAGTGATATTGTGGGACAGTTTACATGGCAAATAAGTACCCAACATGGTTTAACCGCTTCAAACACGTTGCTCGTGGCGTTTCAATATTCAATTGAAAATAATGGCCAAGCTCGTAGCAAGATATTATTTGCCCACTTACAAGTGACTGTAGATTTTCTGCAGTTAAACTGTCATCAGGAACGTTGTGACGAAAATATACTTAACTTCACAGACAATCAAGTCGCGCGGGTATATCACAGTCTGTGGTCGTACAGGGTCCAGCATCAAAATGTTGACACGGGTCTTTACATTTCCAAATACGACTACAGTACATTATTCCCAATTTAATAATTTTCGTTGGAACACCTAGAGTAATTCAGACAGTCAAAGGTGACATCAAGTTTCATGCACGTGTAGGTGCGGCTCAAGCCGGTGCTTCGCTGTGATCCTATCTGACAAGACTGTTGTTGGAGGGCGCGGGTCGTCAAACATGGTTTCTTGACACGCCTGTTGTTGTTGAAATGTTTCATGCTCTTGCACAATGTCGATAATGATAATGCTACAACGAAAACAATATGTGGATGAACTCGTAGTAATTTAATTTTCATCATACAAAACTTGCAATGAACGAGGGAGAGCAAAATTTGATAATATAATAACAAATGGCCGAATTGTTTTTGCTAATGTGAATGTTTTCGATAAAAATAAATCTTACATCTTAACATTATGCTAGTTTGGATCGATTTGTTTCTCGTATCTGATTATTATAACAGATGGAGTTAATTAACATTTTGATAATCAGCCTGGTCCACGAATAATGATACGTAACAATCCTGTCGAAATTGCAGAATCTTTCACATATACAACATCAGTATCATTTGCCGCCAAAGATGACATTCAGCTTGAAGCACTCCACATCTATCTATTGGGCTACTTAACCGTCTTTTGTGTTCGTGTATAAGATAAGTTTCATAAATATTTATACGAAATGGACTCTGACCGCGATGACGAGGAATTTGTGGACGGGGCGTTGGATCAGCTGACAGCGGATGCTAACATTGACGGTGATTTTGTTCCATATGTCGGTGAATATCTCTGTTTGAGTGGTGTTAGAAAACCTTCTTTTACATTGAAAAATAATCTTCTTAAGGGTCCAACAGAAATCGACAATCGGTACTACCCTGGTGTATCAATACCAAGAAGAGGCCAGCTCAGTGTTATAGCATTAATACGTGAAAACTATCTGTCACCGACTGCATCAACAAATGTGAAAATACCCCATGATTCTTTCTACAGCAATGAAAGTGGAATCCATGAGTGAATCCATCTAGGTTACATTTCCCAACGAAAGTGTTAAACAAACATTGCTTCAACTAAGGCAAGAAAGATCTTGATTGTTATTCAACATTTGCCCTTGTAACAGTTCTTGGACAATGACGCGACGATCGTTTCAGACATTATTCAATGGTGTAATCAGTATGGTTTTATGTGATCATGGTGTTAGGCCCACAGAAAGCACAATTGTCGGACATTTAAATGTTCCTGAGACTGAGATTTGCTATTCTTGTATGGTAACTGTGCCGTACAAATAGTAATTGGCTAGAAGTGTGTGTGTGTGTGTGTGTGTGTGTGTGTGTGTGTGTGTGTGTGTGTGTGTGTTGCACCTGATCAATCTGTCGTGTGATTATACAGCGGGATCACATTATTAATAAAAGAACTATAATGGAAATTCAATGTTACCGACATGAAAATATAGTCGACGCGAAACAACAACTGCGCGATGAAATCATCAGGAGAACAACGCTACTTGTTAAATACAAACGGATGTGTGAGCTTGTCGTAAAATCTATTTGCCAAATCGCCACAATAGGCACAGTTGGTCTGGATGTTGTGGAAATCACGGCTGCGGAAACTGTTATAGGTACACCGATCCGAATTGAGGCTGCAGCAAGATCAATAGTCATCGGTGTGACTGGCCGCACTAGTAAAATCAACTCGTCATCGTTGTATTTGCACATACGTGTGCATTCAATCTCAATACGATTAATAAAAACTCTACGCCATGGCTATTGAGGACATTAGCATGGCCGAGTTCGAAACCCTTTTGGCGGAAATAGAAAACCATTGGCGAAAACCGAGTAAAGTTTTGTTTGTTTGAGAGTGTCACCATTCATATGATTTTGCAATAGAGTGATTTACAATATTAGTGTTATAATAGTGGTTTTGTTTGGATATTCATGTAGGTCAAAATATTTTACCCCACAGGACTCTCTTCGTGCATGTTCTCCTGTTGGCAACTTTCAGCGCTTACAATCCAAAGGTTCACATGCTTACGGGTGTGATTTTTGTATGATATGATGACAAAGTCATGTGGGGTAGAAAGGTGTGACCTAAATCAGTAACAAAAATACAAAACCGCTATTATAACACTACTAACTAAAATTGTGGTACCTGAAAGAAACGGACGGAATTGTCCTGAGCCTGTCTTCAATGGCCAGGGATATGATGCTTTATAATATATGAACTATATATTTACTTGAAGAACTAAAGAAATAAATGTTTAGTGAGCTGCAACCAACAAGGAAAAAGCAAAAAGCAGAAATTTTATGGGAAAATTAGTGAAAGGAAATATAATGACATAAGAATAAACTATTCAATAGAGATACTTTAGACCATGCAGTATATTGGGGATCACAAGCGAATCTATAATTATAACATATATCTTTCTTGAATTTTACATTCAAACAAGCTTGAAATATTTCAGACAATAATCACTCAATCAAGATTTGCTTACATAATTTAAAGCTCAACATTCAAATAACGTAACAAAAATCTACTCTTATAGTGCATTATGCACAGACAATTCTTACAGACTTAATTTTTTTTAGTGGTTATCTTACTTTAAGAGTCATGTAAAGCTTATTATGTTCGAAGATTTTCTGTACAGCTTTATAGTCGTTCAAGTGTAATGTCTGTTTGATGTAAGGCACTGTTGATTGATTAATCGATTGTTTTATTATTTATTTATGTAAAATTTATGTTTTATTATTTATTTAATCAAAATGTAGTATCTTTTGCAAGACGGAATTATGTAGAAGTTCATTTGGTGTCTAGAAAATGAAACGACATTCATTCAATTATGAGTCAATCTGAATCATTTTGATTACTGTCTATATCCAATATTTAGCCTGAAATACTAGAATGGATTGATCATTTTAAAATGTGCAGCCAATATTTCTTAAAGATGAATACTTCTAAGTGGAAAAACTGATATCGATGCTTCTGTCGTCTTTCACTCGCATTGCAGTTGACGTAATAAGAGAACATATGCATTTATTTACTTCTTCTGATTCTTTGCTTCTTTGATAAATCAAATATTTGTCTGAATCTGCTTCTGTGTAATGGATGTGTGATGCAAGTCAACTTGTCTGACCGATGCTTTCTTATGAAAGTAAAGTTACAGGTGATTTGTCTTCTGCTACGCCAATACCCTCATCCTGGTCATCCAACGGCAAATTCATATATAAAGGTTCTTCTTTCTCACTGCTACTACCAGACATTTGCTGTTGTGTCTCGTCTGAAATTAAGCAGTATTGTCTTGGTTGTATTGTATATTGTATATTGTAAAGATTCACACCATAGTGAACAAAAAAAAATAAAAAAAAAAAAAAAAAAAAATAAAAAATTAAGAAATATTAAGTGCTAGTCACGTTGAGCGATATAGCATTTTATTCAGGTAATTCTGCAGATCCTTTTGAGTGGAAGTTCAAACTTCATTCGAGGTTTGTTTTGTTATTTGCTTTTCGAACTTACTAAAACTTACGTAAGTCAAATACTTACTTTTTATTCCTATATTATGGTCTGTTTCCTCTTCAGTACTAAGATATTATGTTTTGTTTCAGTGAGACATTTAAAACGATAAAATGTTTTCTGTTCAAAATCTATGTTTGTCGTTTTTGGCTGCAGATCAGATCAGAGATTCCATATACAAAAAAGTAAATAAACATACTTATCAACTGAATGAAACTGATGAGTATCAACTGCACAAAACTAATTGTTCATAATTGATGAATTGAAAAGCTCGATTACGTTGGGCTATAGCTAATGTTTGAATAGCTATACCATCTTGGCGCATAAAGCTTCAATTATATATCCTTAGAAATTGATGAGAAAAACAATACTAGTAAGAGAGTTCAGAATGATGTACAAACTAGAAACAAACTTTAAAATGATTGAAATAACACATAATTTTGCAAGTTTGTTGGCTTGAGGATAAATATATAGATCCAAATACAGTTTAAACACATAAGCGTTTGCGGAAATACAAGATAGCAGCCAGAGAAGGAAATATGCAAAACAATAATGATGCATTTGGAGAAAATGTTTCCATATCTAAGTTATAATTAGAATGCTATATTTTCCAACATGCGTAAGTTGTTTAATAGGCTTTATGATCCAGCTCTGAAAGAATAAAAGTATATGGAAAATTATCAATTTTAAGGTGAATTAATAATAATTGCCGGAGGTTTTTATGATTTTCCACAATAAGATTTTAGTTTTCCAGCTCAAATTTTAAACTTTATTCTTTCCAAAATTTTGAGTAGTTATATTAATTGTCATACGTTTGTTTTAGTGAGCGACTTTACCTTTATCTTTCTTTTCAACATTTACTTTCATGCAGCTCGACCACACCAAACCTTCTGGACTTGGGTTATTGGTCACTATACCTTCCTTTCCGTCATCTGTTTTGAAACACAATATAAGTAAATATGAATTACTTTTACCATCTTGAACTGGTACTCAAGGTCAATAAAAATGCATACAGTTAGCTTTGCTAGGTTAAAACATAACATTTGATGGTACTCAAGTTACACTTTGGAACGCGATACAAGCACAAACTAATCCGTTAAACAAGGTTTTACTAGGATTTAAAGGTTTTAAATCAAGCGTGGCGCATTCTAAAAGTATTAAAGATAAACTCAAAGGAAGGAATTTGCAGAAAACAGTGTATTATGAAGTATATATATATATATATATATATATATATATATATATATATATATATATACATATATACATATGCTTTTTTGCTCACTCAACATAAGCACGCATCTTTCTCTCGATCTTCCTTTGACCATTATTTTTCTATAAAGCAATTTTATAAAAGAAGACCTCTAGTGGTGTAAAGTAGGGATTTTGCCTTTTTGTCCCTTTCGTGGTCTTTCCACTGGTCCTCTCTTCTACTGCCTTGATATATTTAGACCCTATATGACAGTTGCACGTTAATGTTTGTCATAATACACACGCACAATCACGCGACGTGAGTGAGCCACTCATGAGGGTGATGGTAGTGGTGGAGCCTCGTCCGGTTGGAAGTGTTATAAAGGATTTCCGAAAATGCCACAAACACAAGCCTTGCAAACTTCTCTGTTGTGATTGTAGAAACGATATCCTTTAGAGCAATTGCAAGCCTATGGTAGCAATCAATATACACACTAATATGTTTTCTATCGATAAGCAGTTGTCTGCGTGCAGATATTTGGTTTTCTCTGTCTGTATTGAAACGGACAGCCTCAGTGTAATGAATGAATGTACTGTGTTTTTAATCAATACTGTACAAAGGCAGGCTTGAATTACTATTTTTTACAACGCTCTTTATTGATTTTTCCTCACACCTATGTAGCAAGCTGTTTGTCCGGACGAAGATAGAAATATATCAGATGAGTTGTGAGTATTGTAGTACAGAAATACATGTGGTGGTGTATTATACAACTGTCAAGAAGCCAGGCTATTGATTCACAAAGTATACTAAAGGAATTTATAGAAATTTCTTTTAGTAATGTAAACTTGCCAAGTGAATGGAATGTCAAAAATGTGACCGATAAACTAAGATCGCTGCATCGTTTGAGCACATCATACTAGTTTATTAAAGAGGCACAAAAGAGAACAATTTGCAGAAGCTTTTTGCTAAAAGCAATGAAGCCTAATTTCTCTAGGCTATTTACCCGCGTTCCAGAAAATTCAATGTTACTGGATACTAGCGAATAGACCTTTATATATCGAAAGTTGGTATAATACTCAGTGACGAGCCATTTGAGCTTGTTTGATCTGGTCACACGATGAAGATGGTTTTATTCCACTTTCGAGATCGTTTTGATGAAGTCAAAAACAATTAGGTACTTTATGTAGCATACCAGTTTTAAAACTTCGATTTACCATATATTTGGTGGGATGATGGATATCATGATGGTTTCTATCCTTCCAGCCTAAAGACATTGCAGCGGAGGAGATTGTTAAGTCCGTGGCAGAACGTGTCATTATGAGTACTGTAAGACACACATGCAAATATTACGTGACGGTCTAGGGGCACGACCCTGCATTAAGTGCGGCTGAGTTTGAAATAGTTCTGGCGGAAATGTAAAATCACAGAAGGTTACGAGCACAAATAAGAGATAACGCAGATTTACAGACAGAAAACCGAATGATATTTACGCAGACAACTGCTTATCGGTCGAAAACAATTTAGCTCGCAGTGTCTATATTGATCGCTACAACAGGTTTGCCTGAATAGCAACATCCCACCAAAAGGATTTCGTGTCTACAATCACAACAGAGTAGTGTGAAACGTTGGTGTTTTGGTCGTTTTGGAAACCCTTTATGCCACTTACCCTTTAGGGCAAGACTATCCACATGATTGACTCACGCACGTCACGTGTGTGTGTGTGTGTGTGTGTGTGTGTGTGTGTGTGTGTGTGTGTGTGTGTGCGGACAAGCTTAATGTACTACGGTCATGTAGGTGCTAAGTATGTCATGGAGTGGAGGCGATGACGGGTGGAAAGGCCACAAAGGGGACAAAAAAGCAAAAGCCCTACTTCACTCTAGTTCTCATTAAAATCATTTTATATTGATAGTTTTGAATATAAGTTTTGTGTCTGTTACAGCTGCTTTGGAAAAAACAGCATTTAACAACTGGGTGCACGATGATTAAAAGCATTTGATAATATTTGACTTTGATATTGGAATCATTGTTTCATTATGTATGGAGAGTTCTTATTGAAAAACAGCAAGGTTCACCACGGTGATTCATATTACCTTTCTTCTGTTGCTTTGATACGAACAGATTGTTTTCAGGGGAAACAAGTTTGGCAAGTAGATCCTCATAACCTATATCTGTGATAACATCCACGAGAGCATAGATTGCTCTGTTGCCTTTGTTCAGCACTTCTCTCAGGAACAAGGCTGCCCTACATCTTCGTCTCAGATGTTTTTCTCTGAGATCCGTGAAGAACTTCCTGCCCGATATTTTCCTGTCCACAAACGTGTCCTTGAATTGAGATGGATCGATTTCTTGAACTATCAATTCAAAGTGGGCAATCAGATTTTCTTTCACTGTTTGTGGATTTACTGAAATGCATTTACAATGAAAGAAAGTAAGAGTCAGGTGGAAACTTAACTGGTTATCCTGAGATGGTAATTACAAGTATTGATTACAAGCGGATAAGTGTGATTGTGTGGCTTCATGTATCCCACAGGCAATTCCTCTTTCCATTGTAGGTATTCATAAACGCATGAACTTTGAAAAGTAGACTTTTATAATCTGTCTTGAGAATTGTGTAGGGTGCCTTACAATGCTGTCATTAAGATGTGTCATATGCAAAGGATCGGATCGCTGTACGATGCATCTCCAAAAAAAATTTCAGTGCTGTATTATTAATGTCATTACTCTTAATTCCACTTGGAACTTGAATACCAAGGAAATGTTGATTCCGATTGCGTATGTATTTAAAGGAAGTTGAACCAACTCAATCCTTGAATCAAAGGGTACGCTTGAATGAGTTGATTTTTGATAACGTTCAAGGAACGGGTGAGTTCTTCCTCGGTTATCGAGTCAACATGGGATGTTAATTTGCATTAAACGTCTTTTATGCAACGGCAAATACCTGATAAAAGAAGTTTTACTTATTACGCAAATTATAAACGATGCATATCATAGTCTTCATCCCTAATTTAATCAAATATTTACTCATTGATTTAGGAAAGTCTGGACATAGGGATTCGAGAGATGCTCAATGCAAATATGGTATTTTCATCCAAAAATTAATTCGCACACACACACACACACACACACACACACACACACACACACACACACACACACTGATACATTTCAATATCTCATTATAAAATAATGAATTAAACATAATGCTTTAAACACGATCGGGTAGGATACAAAGCTAAAATGTTCCTATATTAAATATGTACTCACCATGTAATAAATCAGACTTTTGGAGGCGATTTATAATTTTCATATTATTTTTCTTTTTTAGAGCGTCGATCAGGAATTGAATTCCTGTTTGTCCTTTATTCAGCAAACATGCCAAAAAGTATGCGGCAGCCTCGTGCCTATCAATTGTTGCACGTCCCTCAAGTTCAGCGGCTTCTTCATCTGTGAATACTGACGTATCGAAGGAGCCACTAATCAAGGCTTTTACATCCAGCTCCTCACAAAGAAAAGACCAGTTGTCTTTGGTCGATTTTGTCAAGTCTGTCTCGAGCTCCTCAGCATCTGGTTATAAAGAACATTTTCAACTTGTCGTTCAAGAATGACATTTGCACATAACTTTTACTTGATAGAAGCAAAACATGTACATATTAAGGAAATGGAAGATATAGTGGATACATGAACTAGCCATGGCAATATTTAGGCAATAGATTGGCGGTCATCTCTCCTTTACAACAAAGACACTGATACAATTCACAGATCGAATAGATAAAGCAAAATGTCGTCTGCCATTAAGAACATTCTATGGATTATTTTATATTGAAACTTCGACTGTATTGCTTCTAATCTTAACTTGAATTGTGATTGAAAATTGATTATTGATTATTATGGCATGAAAGTATCATGAACAGCTGACAAACATTTCAATCTACATCTACAGTTTCACGTGATACAGAAATCAAGAGGTTAGTGACAGCAACAGATAAAATATGCTTCGACGTCAATTTATCAATACACTATGAACACTTTTAATCCTTGTACATATATTTCAGCCTTATTATTTCTTGCATTAGGAATGTTTTACTAAGTTTCCAAGTTTTCATTAATATCCATACCTTCGTCTTTTAAATCTCCTACGTGGTATTGTACTTGGATATAAATGCACAATTCACCGCCAGGAAGTGTAGAGAAAATGTCCTTCTCACGTAGTAAATTTAGCACAAAGTTTTCCAATCCCCCATTCTTGCAGAACTTGGACAATTTATCCAAGGCATGCTTGCTATGCGGCCGAAGATGGATAATGACACAACCACGTTCGGACTTAGTTATTTCACAGCCAGTTAGTGGTAAGAATACTTCGAGCAGGCATGCAGTATCCGTGTTATTCATATATTTGTCAATTTCAATTTCTACATTTTCCATCACCTTGCCTTCCTTTTCTACACTAAACCGCACAGTACGGACAGGTGTTGTGAACAATGGTACTGCAATCAGTAAAGATTCTTGCATACACTTTCCAAGCGAATATGTGTGAAAATCCTTTTTTCATATTTGTATTTCTTGTCTTTTTAATCATGAAAATATTAATACAATAATAAAATGTATCATTGTTTGTTTAGTGCCACCTATTTTTAAATAAGGATGTTTATGCATTTTTAACAGATAATCTTACAAACAATTACAAAGCAGCTTTTCAGTATGTACAGTCAGATGATAATTGAAAATGATTTCCTTGATTGGGATACATATACTTGTGTTCTTCAGAATGCTAAGTTATAATGAGAATTGTATGCACGAGGTCTGAAATAAATCAAGCAAATGAACAAGAAAAACCTAATTCTATGAAATAACTGCATATTTCATCATAATTCTTCTCTATTTAAATCATCAGAAATTCATATAACATTACTCATTAAAATATTAAAATTAAGGAACATACATTGACTGGAAACCCTTACTTAATGTCATTAAAGAATTTGTACATTCCAACTAATGTTGTCCTACGTACTATGTACTAACCTAACACGCTTTACTAGCTCACTATAAATCAACCAAAGATCTTTTAGCGCTATGGCACTTTGAGCTAGCTATTTCTGAACAAATTGTTTGCTGGTAACATAATCCACTCTTTCTCTTTCACTCTAGCTAGGAGATACATGCATATATATATATATATATATATATATATATATATATATATATATATATATATATATATATATATATATAAGTACGTACCTGTGACATAGGAGGCAGTTTCATCACCAGGCACCAGACAGATAACCCCTTTTGACTGATTGCCATCTAGAATAGAGTAAACACACTGTATACTATATAGAATATTAGGGTACAATTATAATTAAAGCCATACTTTGACTTTGATAATAGCTATCAAAAGGAAGTTTATTTTCAATTAAACTGAAGTCGCAAAAGAGACTGTTTGTAGTTATAACATTGCATTTGTACCAACAGTCTAGGTTTATAGTCCGAGAGGCAACAATGCCTGCATTCTTCCTTCCTTAGACATTGTTCTATTGTCTCGTTCGTAAACACTGGTCTAGACTTTACTCCTAGACATATAATTTTGAGTTGTTGATTCGAAGCCTTGTGCCAAATATGAATGCATGATTTTGTTTATTGTTTTAGTGTGCACTTTTAAATATTTCTTTTTTCGTTCCATCAGAGAAAATAGGACTTAAATATAGATATGATATGTCTTCAGGTTGAAGTCTTATGTCTCTATTATATCGGTATGGAATTTGGAAGGAAAAAATCATTGGCAAAAATAAAAGCAGTTGCATAGTCATTTAAAATGTCTTGACCGAAACATTCTTGAAGAGCACATCTGTAGAGAATTATTCTGAAACCCGCCTCCCTGTCAATAATTTGATAGAAAAGGTCTTTTACATTTCAAATCTGCTAATTCTAAAGATTCGGATAAACCTTTCACTCTCAGTGAGTTATAATACTATCTTGAACACTCTCATGACACATCAGGACGACCAGAATAACCTTTATGGTTATGAGATAAAACACTAATACGTATCCAAATTAGCAAAGCATCCAAGTATCAGTTTCGTGATTGAAAAAGAAACAGTACCAAGAGAATTAACTTCAACACACAATTTCCGTCGATCAAGTATGAAACATATGTCAAAGAAACTTCTTTAGGCACAACGCTTATCGAATATATCTTCTCACCAAGGTTTAAGAGACTATATAAGATAATAAATTAATAGAGTGAAAAAAAAACAAACCTTATTTGATCTTAAGCTAACTCAAAAACATACCCAGTGCTAGTAAAAGATGAAATATATATCACCACCAGCCTCTTTTGTTGTAGTGGTCTGGTCCTAGCTAACATGCATATTATCATAAATTGAATGATTCTGGCGTGAACAAAGTCTGCGACATAAACATCAAACACAGAATGTAACCGAAGACAGTGAACCGTTAAATCGGTATACTGACCAACTTCCGAAATCATTGAACGCTCATAAAGCTGACCACCTTATCAAGTTTCTTCATCCTAGATAGGATAGTATGTGCCTAGCATGTAAAAACCGTTTTGTGGTCATGAACTTAACGCGAAATCTTGACCTGAGCTATACAAATGGGGAATGCGGGACACGGTAATCTCTTGTTTATGCACATGGTACTAATATATATGTATCATTTAGTTTAATGATTCAAACATATATAGTTTAAACACAAACTGCAATCAAAGTCAGAGAAGCGTGATATAGTGGTCACAGTAACGTAGTTTTGTGATAAGTGTGTGTTACTTGTCAAGACGCATCTTCTTACCAAGTAAAATTCCAGGGATAGCAATAGGCATACAGTTCGGAAAACCCTGCTTAACATAAAATATCTAATCAAGAATGCACAACTAATGTGCATGAATGAACATAGTTACCCAACTAGCCCCAGTCCATAAGGATATGTCCTAAGACACCCACTGTTTACCTTTAACAGATTTTAACACCTTTCCCCGTTGTTTATCATCTTGCAGTACTTCATTTCTGTGTTTAGTTGGAAACATTTATCTTCTTAAAGTTGCTTCCCAGTTCTTTGTATATTCAGTACTGAAACTTAATCTTTAATCAGCACCATGTAGATAGTAGTTTGCAAAAGGTTCCATTAAATAACATACATATACATCTCATCTACAGAATTTCCTTTCGATATTGTTAGAAATGTGACCCATTTGATTATATGGCAGATCATTTATACTCGTCAGAAGCTGAAATGCATTAATTATATACTGCTCCGTATGATAATTGGTAAAAACATTCTTGTAAGTAATAAAAAGCCTTTCAAAGGATTTTGTCCGGCAATGAAATCTTTATTTGAATGGAAATATTATTTGTTTCAATTAGGCTTTGATGCCTAAGGACGCCATATTAAATTTGGTCACAATGAAAGAAGCGACGATTCACTATAGGACCTTTCCGCAACATCCTTAAATGAAGTTTACTGACTTGAACAGTTTTATGAAACTCAGAACATTGATACCATCATGACCTGAGTGTTATAAGGAGAAAAAGTTTTGAAAAACCTTTTTGGAAAATCGTATTGTCAACGAATTGATGATGTCTGATACAAGAATAACACCGACAGTCAACAATGAATAAAGAGACATTACTACCTAGACTTGCGACTAATTAAACTATATGCTATGTAAACAATAGGAAAATAGCATTAATCTGTAAAATAAGAAGCATACGACAGATTTACAGATTTCAGAAGCATCTTGTTGATATTTTCCAGTTGTCACCAGTTTGTCCAATTCTTCAACTATGTGTTTATTCTCCTCATCGACTTCTTCGAGAGCATAGAGAAGAACAAACAATGCCTCTGGTAGGTGTTTCTTCATTGTTTTCAACAGTGCATTCGTCATCTCTACCCTTCTTCCCATAGACCAAAATACTTCTTCGTACTCGTCAACAGAGAATACATTTTCTTGCAAAAAGAAGTCCAATATATACTCAGGCTGAAGCTCGTCCATCAAAATTTCTTCTATTCCTGGCCAAGAGTTCAAAATTTCGCTTTCGCTCCAGTCACGCATATACGGCTTGTCTGGAATGTAAATGTACATGTGTTCATTATAAGTCAGGCAATGGGAAATTCAAATTTTTTAGTACGAATGATTCAATAATAATTGTACCAGTCTCTGAATTAAACTCTTAAGAACTTAATTAATTTTGATCGTTGAATGTTCATGCAGATGTCTCAGGTCAAAGTTAATATTTAACATTTGCTGGCACGTTTAACTCAAACCTAAAATAATTGGGAAGTATAATTACTAAAGTCAATCGCTGGGTTTATTTATTCCTTCGCTTTCCCTCCAAAACACACACACACACAAAACAAAACATCTGCGTTCTCTTAATTTACACAATGTCAGCAAGTACGAGAGAGAGAGAGAGAGAGAGAGAGGTTACCAAACATTACTTCTTCACTGTTCTCTAGTTCATCTACCAAATCTTGACAGCCCGTGTTTCGGAGTGCAAGATTAAATGCTTTAAAGACTTTCTGACTCTTTTCTCGAAGCATTAACTGGAGAAGTATATCAACACGTGCAGCTCGTGGAAAGGAACCGTGCCTTATATTCTCAAAATCAAGGTCCAGAAAAATCCCATTTTGAATAAAGTGATCGCAGACACTCTCGAGCCAGACTCTTCTTTTTAGTTCCTGATAATGTCGTCGAATTGTCAATGCTGCTTCATGTACTGCGCGATCTACGTGGTATATATATATATATATATATATATATATATATATATATATATATATATATATATATATATATATAAAGCAATTTCATATACCAATACTAATGATATGTCAAATTGTGATCCGCCCATGGCGCAATAATACGAATATATAAACATTCTCGCAACCGTGTGCTGTTGATGAATTTCCACACATTAATCATCAGTTACGTATGAAAATAATGATAAAAAGTATTAATAATCCCCGTTTTCTAAATGAATTTAATATGGTACACAATTTCATCGCAATCTTTTCTGCGTTGTGTTCCCCTCTCCATTCATGCATAACGGACAAACTACGCAGAAATCTGGAGTGAGAGAGAAAAAGAATTTGTGTTGTATGAAAACCTTGAAATTGAAGTTACACCTAATAACCTACAAGAATACGATTCGTCGTAATGGTATGTGTGCACTTTCCTTGGGATTTATCTACAATGTTTATATAACCAATGACACAAAGTTGCAAACCCTGTCGACATTATACGGTAACTTTCCCGGTTACGTAGTACAAATACTGTGATGAATGGTTTGTTTCTTGAACCTGTTATAGTGTTCTAAAACTCGAATATTATTAATTAAATATGCAAACATTCAAGGCATCTCTCTCTCTCTCTCTCTCTCTCTCTCTCTCTCTCTCTCTCTCTCTCTCTCTCTTCTGGACCATGGTAGCAATATACGGGCGAATATCTACGAAAAGACGAGCGTAAAGGATTTTCGTTGTGTCATGCTACGATGTCTCTAGACTTTTGAATGATGGTAAAAGTTAAGTCAACCGACC
>JAECUM010012369.1:0-39095 GCA_016617855.1 Megalonaias nervosa | reverse complement strand
CATCAGAAAGTGAGTCAGCGATCAAAGCAATCTTACTAAAATATTTTGAATCTTCTGTGCAAACCAGAGACAACTTATCTTCTTTCTGCTTTTGAAATACGTGTTATATTTCGCATTGTCAAGCCTAATAGTCATAAGCTTACCTTGGACAAGAATTCTTTTCATCTTTAATATAGTATCCTCTACTGTATTATCTTCTATTATTTCTCATATTTGACACAAAATTTTACCATACCTAATTTTGCACAAAATTTACTGAGTATTGTTTTTCGTATTTCACAGCTCTTTTCGGTATCATATCAACAAGAAAATTGTCTTTGCCACGTAGCTTCTGTATCAGATCTAACATAATAAGCTTCTCTCCTTTTAGATAAGCTCGAAGTTGATTAAGAATTTTGTTATAGGTCACTATTACTATTTTACAAGAAGTATTTATGTTCTCGTATTTTGGCTCGATCTTTTTGTTGATTGCTGATAACACAACACCTATCCCAGATACTATCAGGAGTAATCGATCTGCTGTTCCTTCCGCTGATTCGATTCCAATTGGTGTGAATACCATAGGAATGTAGTTTAGCACGCCTATTATTTGACTGTAATATTTTCTTGCTCGTCTGACGCAGTAAAGTTTTTGTTTTAATGGTAATATTTATATTATTTGACCAGCACGTCTCAGTCGTTGTCTGAGAGACATTATGAGATATGATTGAAATCAAATTCCATATTTCTGCGGCGGCTGGACACGCTATTTTATCCAAAACCCACTTATTTCTCCGCTTGTGATCCACTCTGACCCGCCAGATATAGGGCTGTTAAACGCAAACGCATAATTTGGATTATTTCCGAGATAATAACCTGACACAGATGCAGTAAAACCCCAGTTATTATTTATTGCATCGGCGAGATGTGGAATTTGACCAACACTATTTTTAGCTCGTTTTGTACTGCCACCAATCGCAAACGATTGGGCGACAACATTATCTACGTACTGTTTATTTACAAGATCAAATGCAACAGCAGGTACATACGTAGAAGTTAGTTTATTGATAACCATACCGATCGCACCTGTAATTGTGTCTCCTGTTGTTTTTAAAGATATCCGATAAAGCAGTTGAATTATAAGTTGTTGCTATTTTGTTAACGCCCATGTTTAACGTACCTGTCACCTTATCACCGGATTTTATTACAAAGTTGTCTTTGACAAACTTTACATTTGTTATAAAATCGTTACTGGTCAAAGTTGTATCATCGAGTTGAGTATTAAATATTAATTTTCCGCCCATATCAATATTTCCAGCCATTGTTCCACTAACTAATGACAACTTGTTATTATCAAAGGTGCTAAGCTGTGCATAACTTACTGCTTGTTTGTTATTTATGTTAGCAGGAGGTATTCGGTTTGAAGATTTGTTTTTTTTTCCATTCATATTGGTATTTCCAGTCATTTTTTCACCTCTCAGCTATAACTTGGTATTATCGATTGACTTAAGCTGGGCAAGACTTACAGCTTGTGTGTTACCTGCGTTGATAAGTGGATATGTTGTTTCAATTTCGAGCACTCGCTGACCTGACATACTTAAATCACTTGTCATTGTATCTCCAAATATTTTGTGTAATTTGTTATATCTGCGCCAGCCGCGGTGGTTGTAGTTGCTGCTGTTTTATCTTCTGTTGAGCTCGTGAATAACGTACAAAATTTTGTGTAATAGCTCATTCTTACTGCGCGATAAAAGTTTATTAATACCTAGTATAGAATGAGCATAATTAACTTTGACACGGATCGGCTAATCAAACATCAACACAACCATGACCTACCAGACTGTCATTATCTGATAGTAGGACGAACTGGATGAGGCAAAACTAACCCGCTGATGAATCTGTTACTTAACGACCTCTTCAACTACGAGTTTATTTTACACTATAAATCAGCAGCAGGATATACACGAGCTGCTTATAATAAAACAATCTGAAGATTTGATTCCTGTTGCCGAGCTAGATTCGGATGAGCAAAAAATAATTGTCTTTGATGACACTCCGCTGAGCAACGCCGAGATGGATAAGATAAAATGCTATTTGTCATTGCCGTGCAATAGAAAATATAATGCAGTTTATCTGGCACAGAGATTTTATAACGTCGATTGATTTATCAGGCAAAATACAGGTTGTTTGGTATTATTCGCTGGGCTAGACAACATTGACGTACAAAATATAGCACGAGAGCAGTGGGGAGGTGTATTAAAATATAAATTCGCTGAGCTTTATCATAAAGCAGCTGGCTGGACGCTTGCATCGGGGTAGCCTCCTGCTCAGGGAAATTACAATTTCGTTTTATTTGGTAAGCTAGCACGAGATCGAAATCGCTTGTTCAAATGTGGAATAAACAACTTTTTGGGCTCTGAAAATTAATCTCATAGATACTTATAAAAATGGACGCAAAACGAATAGAGGTTCTAAAGAAATTTGTTGCAACGAGAACCGTACTTAAGAAAAAGTTGAACAGGAACGGCGAGGTCAACAATAAAGAGCAGAGAAAACTGCTAGAGATTTTAAATCTGTGACTGAAGCTGTACTTAGCAAACAGCCAGATATTTCTGCAGCATCACCAGAGGATGCCAAAAATTATTGGAGAAAGGATTACTTGGTATAGTCGAAGGACAAAAAAACCCCAAACTGCAGAACAAATTGTTAAGCGAATAGGTAACCCGATTGCTACAGAACAAAGAGTCATATTAGAAAGAAAAAAAATTGATGATATTATTGATAATGGTCTGAGCAAGATCTTTCAAAAAATTACTGACACAGAATATGATGAATTTTACAATAAACATGTTTTATCAAATTATAGACACTATGATGATATGATGGACGTGGGAGAAGATGGTAGAGCATATTTAATGAATTTATGTGATGATGTAAAAAAGAGTGGTGATGAGACTCTCGCGAAAATGTATTGGTCATCATCACCAGATGAAGTTGAGAAAAATTTTAGGGTGATAAGAGACGGTGTTATAGCTAATGTTCACAAAATGGAGATGCTGAACTTTAAGAAAAAACAACATAGAAACGGCTGGTTCTAATGGATGGAAATATTTTCAATACAGTAGAAGAGCTGACTCCCTTCGCAAAAAGACCGCATGAAATGTTTGGTTCCGGTGTCACGTTCTATAACTCATAAGCTGAAATAGTTGACTTGATTCTATTACACTCATCAAAGAAGCCGGAAATATGAGCACCGAAATCGACATCGAAATTGTTGATATTGTAGATGATCTCAGATCAAACGGTTATCTAACATCCAACGAATATCATATTTTACATAGTGATTTGATTCGCTAACCGCAAAGCAATTCGTGTTTTATCTCTCAGAAAATAAGAATGTTTTCAACAACGTTAACACTTGATTCATCTCAAACTACCGCGGACAGTGCAAACTTCTGTTATTTATAATCCACCAATCGAACTGGACAGAACAGCGATAATCAGTACGAAATAGGACTAGTAGCAACTACTGCTTGGCACACCATGGCAAATGTTAAACCTAGTATCAATGATGATATTACATTCGGAGTAAGAAAAGAAGTGTTATCGATTAGTATTCTGTTAAGATAAAACAAGGCGCCTATAACGTTATAGATCTAAACAAAAACAATAAAATATCATATAACCGCTGGCGGCAGCGGTATCTCTTAAGATAATTTTGAGTTCATTCCAAACTCTAATACGTTACGATCAAGAACAACACTTAAACACAACTTGTTCATCGACCTCAGTAAACAAGATCCTTGGATCATTACTTGGATTCAATAAAGAACAATACTGCAACAGTTGAAAACAATACCGTATGATAGTGAATCAGCTGTCAGCATCACATAAAAATTAATACAATTTTGATAAACTGCTCAATTGCAACTGGATAGTTTCGAGCACGGGGTAGCCTAGGACAAACTATTTATAGTTTTTCTCCTGATGTTCCACCTGACTCGCTAATGCAAGTAAATCCAAGACAGATAATATACTATCTTGTTAGTGTCGAAAATCAAATATCTTCTATCGGGAATACGCTTGACTGATCAATCAGGTCGAGAGTTCGATCTCAATAACGAAATTTTAACATATTATCTTCATCTGCAATCAGCTAGCTAGCTAGTTGACCACAATCAATTTTATCAGACAATTTTGTATAACAAAATGAAACAGAAAAATTTGTCATAGAAAAATCGTAGGAGCTTTATTCGGAAAGGAACTCCACCTATCGCAAGCGATAGTAATATAAAACAAGTAATTTCTAAAATATCACCTACATCAGAAACAGCAAAGGCGTTGATAAAAACGACCAAAAAACCCGCTAACTTCGCCAGTCGAAGAAATTATTAGAAAATTAGTAACTAAAACTAGACCACGTCCAGATATTGCCGCATTTTAGTTGGGTTGCTTTACAGCCTCAAACCGCATCGCGGTTCACGATTTGATCTGTTGAGTATCTCGATGCAAATTCAAATGAGCCTTACAAATTGGGTATACGAACCTTTAACACACGCTGTCGCATAAAGCCGTACTTGAAGTGCGAGGCAGAATCCGAACGACTGCTAATCTACCTGTAGACATTGCAGTTGAGACACCAATAACTCTCGTGAATAACGGTTGGAGTTTATTGAAAAGCGCCAGATATCAACTAGCTAATCAAACTGTAGAAGATATTTCTATGCACTTGACAGTAGCAAGTACTATTCTTATCCTTGTGTATTTTAGTGAAGGTTATTCATGATCTGTTGCAACAAATATGCTGTGGTTTAAAGATACGGGAACTGGAAATGTTTCATCTGAATATAGACCAAATAATTTTAATGCAGTTGTAGCTGGAGCTGCTGCTGCTGCTGCTGATAAGCTTCAGGGAGAACCTTTCTTATTGATAATGCTGCAGCTCTTGCAATTAATGCACCAGCTGCAGATGCAAATGCTAATGTTGCAAGAGCATATCTGACTACAGTTTGTAATATTCTTGGAATTACTGCAGCAGCAGCTGCTGATACGTCAACTGAGCTGATATCATTCGTAACAGAATAACAAGTACATCTATCAGAAATATAGCATACAACGAAGGTTATGCTAAACGACGAACATTCACAGACTGCTCAAGTCAAATAACAATGATGCTTCCGCTTAGCACAATATTCGGATTTTTCCGCGACTTCAGTAAGATATTTCGTGGTATCAATCGTATACTAATACTTGACCGAGCAGATGTAAACGATTGTCTGATGAAAGTTGCAGGTGTTGACGATGCACAAGTTATCATTTCCCGACTAGCTCTATGGATGCCACGTGTCGTTCCGTGGATTGGAAAAAAAAGACAATCGAACTTGAGGCGATGTTGACCACATTTACCAAAAAATTGTATTTTATGCAAAATAAAATTTATCCAATGGCAGTACCAACACATGGCAAATAACAACAGCACCAAGCAAACAGTTACCAAGACACTTAATTATTGTTTCAGCGACTAGATCGATGTAAGAGTCCACTACAGAACAATTCTGTTTTTGATTGTCCATGTCAGACGAATATTTGACAGTGGATCTCAAATTTCAGTTGAAGAGCTTAGGAAACTTTATCCGATATTTCACTTTGACGCATCTGTAGGTATTGTTATGGTTGGGGTGGGGTGCTCCCAATATTTTAATTATACTATTATAGAAGTCCCACCCGGGCTCGATTTTGTTGGAAGTAAAATTAGTGAAAGATAGATGTGAAGCTCTGAGCCCCCAGTCAGCAATGCCGAAGGTTAGATGGTTAAATATACAAAAAGGGTGAAATTCAATGAATAACAATTTAATAACAATTCAAAAGTCAAATGATTCAAAGTTCCAATTACATTTCCTCCGCTCGGCCCTTTAATAAGCCTATTGCATCACTTGATTAGCAGTGTGAGATTGATTTCCACCTGTCCTTGTATTCTACTCGTTTGAGGTATTCTTCTCTCTTCTATTTCTCCCAATTCCTTCTCTTCTCCCCGATATTCTCCAAATTCCTTCTCCGAACGAGCTATTGGATCAACTTCAGATATTGTGGTTATATCATCCAGTGTCTCACCAATTGTGTGCTGATACACCCAAATATACAAATCTAGCCACCAAACTGAAGTTAAAGCTACCATCCAAGATATAGAGAGGTGCATTTCTGATGTGAAATCATGGATGACATGTAACAATCTGCAGATGAATGATGATAATGTGAAATCATGGATGACATATAACAATCTGCAGATGAATGATGATAGAACTGAAGCCATTCTGATTACAACACAAAGACTTTTTCATTCACATCCTTTACCTCAGACAGTAAATATCAGCAACACCATCATTAAATTCACACAGTGAGTACGAAACCTAGGTGTTACTCTCGACAGTATTCTCTCATTGCACCAACATGCCTTGAACATATGCAAGGCTGCATATCTTGAGCTGAGACGCATCAGCTCCATTCGCAAGTATCTTTCAGTTGATGCCACTAAAACGCTTGTGTGTTCCTTAGTACTTTCAAGACTGGACTATTGTAATTCAGTTCTGTCTGGTTTGTCTCAATATCTACTCCAGAAACTTCAAAAAGTTCAAAACACAGCTTCTCGGATCATCCTTAGAGTACCACGATCAGAGCACGCCTCCCCCCCTGCTCTGTACTCTACACTGGCTGTCCGTTCGATCCAGAATTAAACACAAAATTTATTCACTGTGCTAGGTTACACTGACGGGCTCCAGTCCAACATACCTATCTGACATCACCCACGTGTACACATCAGCAAGATACTTACGCTCCTCTTCTGACACTCGTGTTCTCAATGTTCCCACTATGAAAATGAAATCATATTGACAATGTTCTTTTGCATACCAGGGTCCAGCAACGTGGAAAGAATTGCCCACTGAACATAGACACAAAGACACAGTGATCTCATTCAAGAGCGCTCTTAAAACGCACCTATTTCAACTGCAAGAACAGACTTAAAGACCTAATAATGTTTCCTTACCTTAAATATTTACAGCATGTGTTCTGTTTTCTAATTTCATGGTGTTTGTTTTTAATTGTGTAATCATATCATTATATATGTTTTTTAAGTGTTGTCAAATGTTGTAAAGCGCTTAGAGCTTCTCAAGATTAGGCGCTATACAAAGTCCTCATTATTATTATTATTATTATTATTATTATTATTATTATTATTATATGGACAGCGGGACAAATTCCAGTTAAAGCAAATTATGCTTATGCGCTAATTGTATCTGATAGATTCATTACAATTGATACTACCAAGGGCAGCATGACTGCCCAAGTGTGAATGTGAGCGGTATAATTTTATCAGACAAACGGCAGAATGAATTGATGTTCTAGCGGGAGGTAGAATTTATTGTTTTCCCAAGAATTACTATCCAGGTTTACGTTCTCTATACTTAAAGTGTTTAGCACTTTACAGCAAGCGTGATGTGCAAGCACATTAAATTTTATCAATCAAAAAGAATATAAAATACCATCAAATATACACGAGATAAACTTACCGCCTGGTCAAGTTAAAAAAACTAGTACAGGCTATTATTAAACTACTGTCAGTTTCATTGAAGATAGATTTCGGAACGCTTTGCGTTCTGCCCGCAAAACTGACGCTAACACAAAGGCAAATCAATAAAATGCGACTGCGCAAGCTATTTATCTTAAGTTTGTTAGCAGCGCAAGTTACTGTAATGACTCAAAGTAAAGAAATAAGTGGAGGATTTCTGGGGCCTGCACTAGCAACTATCGTAGAAAAGGTACTACCGAAATTTTTGCCAGTACTATGAACATTTTGAATAGCTGTAACTAAAAACGCTGTTTTTGGTGATAGTAACAAACAGCAATCTAGTGATTTGTCTAACGCTTATAATACAAAATGCCTGGGAAACGTGAAACGGCAATGAAACGTAAAACAGCTGAAAATAGAGAACCTCTAAGACAACTAACCGCAAAGCGGTGCAAGATGGATTCATATGGCCGTTGCTAGCCGGAATAGCGGGAAGTTTACTTCCCAATCTGCTTTGGATAGGACGTGGGAGAGGACTGATGCTACCTGATACCCGCCGTTAAACAACTTTGAGATTCTAGGTAAACTGAAAGATATCAATAGATTTCGAGGAGTATTTTCTAAAGATACACTCAGACTGCTAGCGGTCCAATCACAACCCAGAGAGCTTTGCTCTCTGCCAACAGCTGCAGGAAACTCTGTAATAAATATTCAGAATTGTAAAGATGGATTTGTTACACATTTGGGAGCACTTTACAACAGCAATTATTTTGATTCGTTTGGTCTACCTCCAAGTGATGTTATCAAACAGTACGTGCTATAATCGAGAAAGTACAAAAAGAATCAATTACTATTCTAATCAACTTCATCGAGTTGAAACTGCAGCTTGTGGATGTTATTGTCTTATGTTTATCAAAAAATGTTTTGGATGCAAACATCAGGGATGCAAGCGCAGAGTTATGGTGCAAAGCACCCCATGCAGTCCGCTAGAGGACTGGGTGATCTTCAGAAATTTATATTGCAGTTTGTTCCTAAACCAAGCCTGGAAAACGACAAATTGCAATTTTTTCTAACAAGCAAATATATAAAATGACTACTTATTGCCTCAAGTTCAGAAGTAAAATGGAAAACACAAATGCAACTATGGAAACAACTGAAACTAACATACTAATGTTGAAAAGTATCTTTGTTATCTGTGGAAGAAAAAAAGAGTATGTTTCTTAAACGTGACTCACTAACTGGAGGAACGCAAATAATTCCTGATATTATTTAAGTAGACTATTAAATTATAATAAGAATGCAAATCACTTCATGCAAATGTAAAGCTGACAACAATCTGTGTATAGAGAAGGGTAAAAATATTACTTACTGTCAGTGTTGTAATCAGCGTGCTGTAGTCGGATCCGGCTTAGATATTCACAAGTTAATTGGCAAATTACCGAAACCCAGCAAAGGATGGACATTGGCACGTCACATGTATACTGGTCCTTTGGAATCCGCTCGATAAACAATTTGATGACAATGACACTCCAATTTCAGGAGAAGAACTGTCTAATCAGGTCGATTAAGTCGCAGTGCGTCATGACATATGTTACCATGACAACGAAAACAATAAACCTGGTTGTGATCGTATTACGTTTGATGAGCTTTGAGATATGCAACCGAAAAGCGGCCTGTTTTACAGGCTAAGAGAGGGAATTGATCGTAAACTAGTTCAAGGTGTTATTGAAACAATATATAAACTCGGGCTTGGAAGGCCCGGTTTGGTAAGGCGCGTGCGCCTTAGCCCCCGCTCGGAGATGGCGGAGTGCAAAGTACGCTCGGATATGAACTTCACAAATTAAAATAGAAGTTTTCTCGACGAAAGGTCGCAAATGCAGATGTGTCATTTGGCCGATAGATCTTGCCGATATGTCGAATACTGCTAAGTACAAAGACAGCAAAAGATACCCGATGAATGTAGTTGATATTTTTTTAGCAAATACGCGTTTAGTATACCTGTTTCAGATAAAACAGGAAAAACTTTAACTAACGCGATGCGTGGTATTATAATCAACACTGAAAGAGAACCAAATAAAACTTGGACTGATCACATAGCGGAGTTTTTTAATAGGTAATTCGAGAAGTTTCTAATGAAGAATAATATCATCAAGTATATGACTGGAAATGAAAGAAAAGGTGTCATTGTCGAGAGATTTAATCGCACGTTAAAAGAAAAGATATATAAGCAACTCACAGCTAAATGCACTAACAGGTATGTTAATGGTCTGCCAAAGATTGTATCAAATTACAATAACACTAAACATAAAAAAACTTGGTATGTCTCCCAACGAAGCAGTTAAAAATCCAATACTGGCGAATGAGAATATGTACTGAAGACACCAGTTCAAAGTCGGTAATCTTGTTAGAATTTTTTTAGTGATGAAAACATTCGAAAAAGAGTCACTCCAAACTAGTCCGAGGAAGTATTTGTTGTTAATGAAAGTTTAACGACAATACCTGTTACGTATAAGCTGAAAGATCTAGCCCGTGATAATAATCCCGGAGATGAAATTTATGGAAGTTTCTACGAACCGGAGCTACAAAAGACGGATATTTTCGTCATCGAGCGAGTAATAGCAGGAAAAGGTAAGCGAAGTGTGTAGAGTAATCAAAAATCTTTGATCCAATCACTATAAATCTTTTCGTGTTTCAAAAGGGCAGACTTACATTTCACTGGCCTGCATAATGATATCAAATGTTGTCTTCGTGTTGTTGTTAGTGCGGAGTGCTCGCACTCTCCCATCAGGTTAAAAATCTTAACAAACAGAAAATAAAATTTTATATTTTTTTGATGACCATAAACATCTAGCTGTCCACGATTCATGAACGGCATTAGCATCTCCCAGAATATCTGATGCTCAGAGATCGAAAAATTTAATTTGTTAATCTTTTTAGCGAGGTGATATTTTACATTGTACCATGATTTTGCTGCTTCAGAAACTAGCTCGACTTGAAGTATTATACATGGTTCAACAGCAAATTTATCCGCACCGACAGGAAAGATATACATTTCTAGATCGAACCCGGAGTACTTTGCACTCTGATTATTCGAATTATAATGCGCTACGTCTTGACTGCTAGCAGTCGTTAGATTATCAGAATCCTGATGCAGTTCACACTCGGAGTGCTTTTACTTTACAGTATCACGATCGATATCAGAGTAAAGATCTGACAATCCTTTTGCGAACAACAAGCTGTTTGGGATATCTCTTATACGTAAGACTTTTATCGATTACTGTAATAAAATGCAGAACGAAATAAGACGCATCTTCAGAGCTAAAATCTTAAATATGAACCTGTTAATCGACGCCGTTAAGCTATTTATGAGCAATGAAAAGAAAAAATAGAACATAAATGTGAGTTTTATCGTTGAATACAATCCTTACTAGGCGTTTGGCATGTTACTGACAGATTCTGAGGTATCAGAACTTTAGAAATGTAAATAAGTATTTGTTCGATATGACAAGGATACATGACAAGGGAAGATCTCAGAAACAATCTGAAAATTGAACTGTAAATAAACTGCTAGCAGTGAGTGGAAAGCACTCTTTTGTGCTGATTATTAAGATAATGTGGTCATACGCGGTGATAGCAACATTATAGTAGAACGGGAAAATTATTTTTTAAATCTTGCTCAGCAATGCTGAGGTCAGTACGTCCTAGTCTAATACGATAAGTAAACTTCAAACAAAAATATTTATTTCTGTCTGACAAGCAACGATGTCGCACACATATTTTAAACAGCAGGTGATTTGTATTGAAAGAAGATTCTGTTGTTATGTATATTTTTAATTTAATTGTTTGTTAGTTTTAATTTTTTTAATTCCATTGCATACTATCGTAATGGAACATTGAGTTCAGTTCTGTTTGACCTGATTGGCTTTTTTAAAATTTTTTTATTTCATTGACGTAAACAACTAACATTGTATCTAGTTGCTGACCTCGTTTCAAAATCAGTGACAGTTTTGGTAAACAACTTTTTTATTTACTTTTTTATCTTTCTCAGAGTGAGAATCATTAAGTCAAGGTCATACCTAGATTATGTGACAAATAGCATGTATCAATTGTTGCAAACTTCTATTTTGTTCTAGAAGAATGAACTTATGACCCTCATCCGAGAATTTGTTTTGCGTCTTAATTAGCGTATAACTGCTGTTTTTGATAGAAATTTGTCAGTCTGGCTCCAAACAATTGACACGTTATGTTGTTATTATGTTGTGATCAGTTTGCGTTGAATTTTTATTATCTTCGAATTATTTAATTCAAGGATTCTTTTCCCTGGAAATACATAAGTGCTCTGACAAAATTCTTGGATCATGACATTTGTTGAAAGGTATACTAAATTCAAAACTGGAATAATATTTTCTGTGATTCAACAGAGGACTGTAGACACAGCAGCACTTCTCTGACTACAACACATGTCATCGCCTTCCATTTTTGATTTCATCTAGACTCAAACTCAGTTTTGTTCAGGACTTTTTATTATTAGGATTTCTATTTTTAATTCTTGGATTATTTTTGGATTTATTTCGGAAAGCCGTTAGATCTTTTTCTAAATGTTTGACTTTGTATTCTAGGGAAATAAATTATTTGTTAAATTGTACAAAGCTTGTTGTCTTCACTCTTTTCTGTTACTTACTTTAAGAGCATAGACTCGTAACACTATCCCCACTTGTTTTTGAGAAGGCGGATTTTGTAATACCATCAGCAACATATTTTACTGATGTTGAATTGATGTCAATGTTTTGCTGCTTCTGAGATTGATGAAAAGTATATTTCTTCACCTGTGATAGATTTAGTTGTTATAACTAGTCTGATATTTGTAAAGTTGCCAGCATTTTCAGCATTACCTCGCCTACTGTTTTCTCTCAAAGTCTGATATTTGTAAAGTTGCCAGCATTTCCAGCATTACCTCGCCTAACCGGCATTTCCAGCATTACCTCGCCTACTGTTTTCTCTCAAAGTGACAAGATCAAGGTTCTCGAGTCTATTATCGATTTTGATTATGTTCCTGTGGTCGATGACTAATCCTCTTTGGATAGTCCCATGAAATGCCTTATAAACAAGATGATGTGAGAGATACAAAACTTGTTTGGTTTCCGTTCATCGTATTGTTACCAGTAAAAATCCATTATTAATGATACTTCCTATAACTTTTCTTGTTTTAATATTTCTGATAATACCCTTGTCAGAAGCTTGATACAAATTATAAGACCGATGTGGTTGAAACTCGACCTGCTAAAATAAATTGCTGATATTATTGTCATTTACCTGATCGTTCACATGATAAACCTGAATCCCCGCTGTAATCGCATCACAGAAGAAGGTATCAATAAATTCATGTAAGAACATTTAAGTATACTCGGTATCATCAGCACCTTTCACTTTTATCTTATAACCCGCTGAAGTTCTAATCCCATACGAAGCTTTAATTTAAAGATTAATCACTACTTCCAGCATATTTCCAGCATAGCATTTGTACTTCTGGTGAACGTGGAAAATCTCCTGCTCACTAACCGTTAACATGAGCCCACTAACCATAATTTTGTTCATCTTATAATAATAACAATTTTGTTTCTCTAATTGACATTTTCGTATCGTATTAGAGAAATGTAACAGTAGATATAGCAATGTTGAAATTGAGTGATATCGCAAAGAAAAATTTATTCTCGACAGAAAGCTGTCAGTTAAAAAAAAATTGCAAGAGAATTTGCTGGGTTTGATAATTAGCTGAAAATGTGGTAATCAACTTTTACCAGTAAATTTCTCAGCTAAAAATTTATATCATCTACTTCTGCCAACAATTAAATCCTAGCTTACCGCGCACAAGGGTCTGAAAATAATAGTCCAATTTTATATTCAGTTTTCTAAGCTAAGTATCTTTTTTTTTGGGGGGATACAAACTTCTCTGACGCAAGAATCCCAACAGCAACGCGAGGAATTTGCTGATCTTTATATCACGTCAAGACTGGGACAGATTTGATGTCGTTGTCAGATAATATATTTCAGGAAATATGGCAGAAAATCCACGAATACACTGCATCAGAATAATTTCGCAGATTTGGTAAAATAACAGAAATATAATTTCACACTGTGAAATATAATCAATTGCGAAATAGCTCATATGTTGAGTTGCCAACTAAAATAAAATCTCAAAATGTTGTATAAATATTAATAACAGTGATGACAGGTGCTTTCAGTGGGCTATATTATCAGCATTATTTCCAGTTGAAAGAAATGTTGACAGAGTATCGAATTACATTTGTCATGTTAACAATCTAAACTAGAATTGACTTTCCTGTTGCTTAGAATCAAATTCAAAAATTTGAAAAACAAAACAATCTCCTGTTAAAAGGAGGTATTAACGTGTTTGTGTCGATGATGAATCACAAAAGATATATCTCAGATATATCAGCGATCGAGCATCGCAAACAACAATAAACTTACTATTTTATAAAAGTCATTACGCGTGGATAGAAAACCTTAACGGGCTAGTAGGAGGTCAGTATAACAAGAATAAAAAAGAAATATTTTTGCGTCAGATGCTTGCACGGTTGTAAGTCTCAGCACGTACTTGATCGACTTCTCGAGTATTGCTCTCATGTACAGCGAATATCTATGTCCGACGAAGATGAAAAGATCTTACAATTTACAAATTACATTCATAAGATGAAAGTGCCTTTTATAATTTACGCAGATTTCGAGTCTATTTTACTTCCAGTGCTAGGAGCATAAAATAACCCTGATAAATATTCGACAACAAAAATTCAAGAACATATTCGTTGTAAAATATAAAGTTGTCTTTGCTGCTGATAAACGTTTATCAAAATAAATAAAGATTTATCGTGGGTCGGATCCTGCTGACTGGCTTCTGAAAAATCCTATCAACGAGATTGATTTTATCCTGATGTTAGTCGTTAAGACAGCAGCAATCAAAGCGCTGACATTAAAACGAGAAGCCGAATTCGCTGTAGCAAAACTATGTCACATTTGTGAACGGATTCTCGATCAAGATCAAGTAAAAGATCATTGTCACATAACTGGAAAGTATCGCGGTCCAGCACATCATAAATGTAACTTAAAATATAATGCACCAGATTTCGTTCCTGTTGTCTTTCAAAATTTCAGAGGAGATGATTCTGATATTATAGTTGAAGCGTTCGGCAACAAGGATATAATAAACCATCTGAAAATTAACAGTAACGATAAAATAAAGTTCATCCAAAATAACACTGAAAAGTACATGTCTCTAACACTAGGGAAGATAACATTTATTGATAGTCTGCAATTTATGGTAGCATTGCTGGACGAGCTAGTAAAAGACTGCTGTCAGTTTGATAATTTGACTGAGCATTTGAGTGACAAGTCAAGCTTGTTAACAAGAAAAGGAATTTTGCCATACGAATATCTTGACAATCGAGGTATATTTAATGAAACAAGTTTAACTGACAAGGATAAGTTTTATTCTCGGTTAAATCTTCAGAGTGTAAGTGATGATGATTATGCTTATGCTAAATCGATATGGGACTCGTTAGACAGTAAAAACTGTGATTATCATGACTTGTATCTTATCGGAGATATTTTGTTGCTCGCAGATATATTTGAAAATTTTAGAGATGTCAGTGCTGATAACTGCGGACACGGCCCAGCTTGGTATAATTCGGCACCGGGACTAAGCTGGATGCATTACTGAAATATAGCAAAATAAATCAAGAACTGTTAACAGACCCGGATATATTCTGTTTCAGAAAAACAAGTGTAAATCTATCGTAAACAGCTCTGTTATTCATAAACTAGTTCCTAATCTGCTTGACAATAGGAGATACGTTTTGCATTACAAAAATCTGAACAGGCACTTGATCATGGGTTAGTGTTAAGAAACGTTCATCGAGTTTTAAAATTTAATCATTCATTATATCGACGTTAATACTAACCGAAGAGCTGTTGCAAAAACAGAATTCTTAAAAGAAAACCCTTTTCAAGCTCATGAACAACAGCGTCTTCGGCAAGACTATGCAAAATATCAGAAAGCGAGTCAACATTGAGATCGTTAATAACGTGAAACGTCGTTATGAACTTGTTGCATCTGATGATTTTGTCAGAATGAAAATATTTAATGAAAATCTAGTAGCCGTTCATAAAGAAAGACAAACTTGAAGTTGAACAATCCAGTTTATGTCGGTATGGCAGTACTTGATATATCAAAGGCACTAATGTACTGGTACCATTATGATTTTGTTAAGGCTGAGTGGCCTGATGCGGAGCTGTTATTTACAGACGCTGACGCACTGATGTACAAGATAGAATCTGATGATATTTGTCAAACGTTTTACGATAGCCGAGATTTATTTGATCTTTCAGATTATCTAACAATGAGCGGATTTCACTGTGACAATAACAAAAAAGTTATAGTAAAGTTTAAGGATGAGACAGATTTCTTTCCTATCGTCGAAATTATCGGTTTACTGAGTAAAATGTACTCTTTAAAACTATCTCATAATAAAGTTAAAAATGAGCCAAAGGAATCTAAAGAAATGTAGTCGGTACGGTGATTGGATTCAACAATTATAAGGCTGCGCTAGACGGAATTTCTGGTTATATTGAGATGATGGCATTACGATCAAATGGTTATAAAACTGAGACTGATGTTATCATAACATCTGGTCTGTGTAATTTTGATGATAAGCGATATTGTTCTGTTGGCATTAATACATTCAGGTTAGGATATAAAATGTCTGATGTTGACTTTAGCAAGGTGGATTTTTTAGATTGGTTATTACAATAAATTTTGTGTGACTATCAAAACTAGATATAGTAAAATTTTTGTGTAAAAATGTAAAATAAAAATCCCAGTAGTCTTGTATAAGGGGAGTTTCTGCATCATCCCTATTTTGTTTGACGACGATGATGATTTCCTTGATAGGTCCTCGAGTTAGGTAATCGACTAAGAAACCGACTCTGTTGCCTCAACGAAATTGTTTTCGTATTTGTTTAGACTAAGGGGAGGGGGGCTATGATAAGGTGGAGGTCGTCCTAGTACAAAAAGAAGGGTTTGACCAGAACCCTCCTTATATGAGACTACTGTTGACATGTGTATACATTGTTATCAGTCTAGAGAGAGTTCGAAGGACATATCTTTCCAGTCTCTGATATATTCACTGTTTAAAACCTATTTCGCTGCAGTTGTTGACAGAAGCAATGTTTCATAATGCAAATGTTATATTAACTTAAGATTAAGTCATAGTTTGTAAAGACTAATTGAATTTACTCTAGTCCTTGTGATTATTTCATTTCCTCATTTGATATGAAATCAGTTTTGTGTCATAACCTTAATCACCGAGTCACTGTATCTCCCTCTAGGTTTAGTATACTTTAACTATATCATATGTTCTCTTTTTTTCTTTTACTGTAGGGATGGCCAAAATACTTTTATGGTTACGTAATTGTCATTTGGCATAGTTGCACAGATTTTGTTTGAAATTGCTACTAGTAGTAGTTGTAGTAATAATAGCAACAACAAGAGCATCATCATCATCATCAACAGCAACAAAAACAACAACAACAACAACAACAACAACAACAACAATAATAATAATAATAATAATAATAATAATCAAAGACTTTATTTTCATAGGGCGAATCAATTAGTTAAAAATGAGAAAACTAAACTATCTTGAGACAATCTATTATTTATATATAAAATACAAGCTAATAATAATAAAAATATGTTCACAGAAACACACATTCGATTACAAACAGTTGCACACCATATAAACATCTAGTCACATAAATGTTACATAGCTGGGGAAATGAAAATGAAGCACAGAAGGTGGGTGCGTGTAACATGTACTTTAACAAGTACAACACCTTTTATGATTTCATTCATCTAGTACACATACTGTGAAAGGAAGAGATGCATGGAGCTGATTTAATATCACCTGGAATGTTACCGCAAACAGGCGTACCTGAAAAAAAATTGAAAGGTAGTTTTGAATAGCACCGTTTGCGGGCTTGGGTACTTTGAAGTTTTGCCTTTTTGATGATCTTAGAGATTTGAGGTACAGTAGATTCTCTTTCCTGGAAAATCGCGTTTAGGTTAATGGGGGCAGATTTTAAACACCTTGTATATTATTTGGCCTTTCTCGACAATATTCTTTCATGTATTGGTAATACTTTGAATGTAAGCATTTCAGTTTGAACATTTTATGTTTGCTGATCAATAGTTATTTGACATGTCCTTTCCTGGAGTCTGAAAAGTTTTCTCATATTTGTAGCAGTTGCGTTCCAGCAAATTATATTGTATTAGTCACAGTGCAGTTGAATGCAAAAGGTAACTCTGTAATATAATGGAATGAAGGCTTGGGTTTTCTTTAGGAGTCAAAGATGAGAGTTTATTTTCTTTGAAATATAATTTATATGATGGACCATTATAAGTTATTATCTACAAATATTCCAACAATTCTATCTAAACCCGTCATTTTATAACCAGTGTTATCATAGAGAACATGCATCGTATCAGTTTATAATCTTGCTCTTTTCTGCCATGAAGTTATTTTATCAACAAGACATTTTTTTGTTGTTATCCGTATTGAGTGTTGGAGAGCAGTTTGAATTTTTTTTAAAACTTCGGCACGCTTGCTTTCAGCATCAAACAAAGTAGTGTCATCAGCATACATGTCAGCTGATGAGACTGCATATCATATGTTTTTAGTGGTAGGTCATTTATGAACAGAACAAATAACAAGAGCCCCAAGATAGAACCTTGTGACTCTCCACAACTTATTTCAGTTTTACAAGTGCCCATTTAATGTTACCTGTTGAGACCTATTGTTCAAGTAGGATATGAACCACTTAAGGGTATCTTCACTACATTTTCTATTAATTTGGAATGGGATGACAAATTGATAAATATTTCTAAATAAATCTGTTTATTAGAACCTTATATAAACATATAAGACACAATAAAATGACCAGGTACGTTTACGTTTTGTTTCCTTTATTTGTTAATTAGTCTAGCCGTTATTGTTATAATTGCCTTTTGAGTATATGTACTCAAGATGAAAGTTTTGTGAATGCTATTCTGAGTCTCTGACGTCATATCATCGATGACACTTGATCTCAGTACAACTAATTACTCATCTTTATCAAGACGTGTAAACGGCCAGAGAGTCGTTAGAAACTTGAGTAGTGTGGATACATAAGCAGCAAAGACATTAACATTTTGACAATTTGCTTTTATAATAAACCTTATGAGAAAAGAAGCTGTATAGATATCAAGTTAGTAACCTATGTACAAGTGATGCATATCAAAGGTAAGATCCATTTCCATATTCAAATGGATTTGTCGTTGGCCTAATCATCGGAAAATGTTTTTGAAGACAAGTATCGTGTATGACATTTCTTCCATACACATACAGACTTATTGCTTATAACGTGTATCTTGAAGAAAATAACAAAAGAACAAAATAAAGAAATAAAGAAAGAAGAGTTGTGGAGAAGTAATCTTAGTGGAAGTAAAGGACGAAACAGGTGTTGCTGTCATTGTACGATTACCCGTAGGTTTTCTTGAGCATTTTCACTTTAAGAATCTGAACTTCAGATCGACATCTACATTCATCGTTGAATTTAATGCTCTTAGAATTCTCTTTTAAAAGAGAAATATTTCGAAAGAGTTTTTTCCTTAAGCTTCGTATTGAGGAGTGTGTTTCCTTAGACTTTGTTTAGAACTCTTTTTGTAAATAACATTTAGAAATTAATACAAGTGATTGCTCAAGGTTTAGTTGCAGAATTATTCTTACGTTGTGATGATTTTCTTTTAATTTACACCTAAACTGTCACAATCCGATATTTTAAATTGCATTTCTAATAAAAAGGTGTAGCGTGATTATAATGAATTCGGTTATTAGATTTTTAAAATGACATTGGCTTTCCTGAACATTCTTGATCAAAATCGATATATCACTGAGAAGATCACTCCACTACAGCAAATCGGATTTTCCTTATTCGAGCGGACAATGCACAAGCGTTATTTGCAACACCAAACACACCAGCTGCAGTTGTATTTTCCACCTTTCTTCGGCTTGTAAGTGGTGAGGCTTTCTGACTTCTGAAAAGCCTCTCTCTCTCTCTCTCTCTCTCTCTCTCTCTCTCTCTCTCTCTCTCTATATATATATATATATATATATATATTATACACACACGTGTGTGTGTGTGTGTGTGTGTGTGTGTGTGTGTAACAAACCTAGGATATGTGCTACTTGTACTCACGTTTAGATTTTAGTCACTACTTTTTCTTAGATATGTAAATGAGGAATATACCTATTTCACGATACAAGTTTCGGACGAGTTTCAGTTTCTTATATCGAGAGCTAAAAATCAAAACTGGTTTTTCACTGTTTGTGTATGTTTTTTTCATATTGACTGGGAATTGGAGATGGAAAGTCTGAGTAATATTATGACATCATGTACATGTACTTATAGTGTTTACAAACAAATATAAATGGCAGGCATCATGAAATGATGGAGTGAATAACAAACTTCATGCCATCAAGCCAACACTAGGAGAATGGACTCCTTCCTACAGAACCATCGGTAGGGAGGAGGTAGTCATTGCATGAATTCAGATTGGTCCTACTTATATAACCCACTCGCACATACTAAAAGGAGAAGACCCACCGGAGTGCATTTCTTGCAATGAACCATTCACTGTTAAACACTGTATGTTGGAGTGTTTCGACCTCCAACCTACGCGTGATCAGTATTACAATGTGCATGATATTAGGGAGCTCTTTGATACAGTGAGCGTGACTTGTATTATAGAATTCATGAAGGAAGCAAACATGTATTATAAGCTATAGCTTTTATGCTATCACCTTGAGCAGTTTTATATGATGTATATATCGTCTCTTAATTTTAATTACCTTTCATCTGTCTTCATTAACATACACCATTTACATTCCCCGTTGATCGGGATGCTTTATTAATTTATTACCGTTACCATCTTTCGTTTTACTTTCAACTGTTTGGTTTCATATCGCTGGTCGATTCGAAACCTTTTACCACTTTTAAACGATCAAAGATATAACCTTATGTATGGCGCTAAATAGTCTAACAGTGCTGGTGCGCCGTAAAAATACAATCAACCAACCAACAAACAAACAAATATGAGCATTAAGAATATATAGATCTATAATAATAATAATAATAATAATAAGGATGATAATAATAATCATAACCATATTCCTCAAATTGTTTCTTTAATAAAATAACACACATTACCAAGGAAATGAAAAATATCTCTTCAAAAATAGGTGTTATACTAAAAGTTTGCTTGAGTTTGTATTTTATCTTATTTTTCACTACACCAATTTAAGCAAATTCCTTTTAAGTTTCAATAATATTTGTCAAATCATATTTAGAGGTATATACAGTTCAGCTATCAAAGCATGTTTGGGAGTATGTAGTTTGAACAAACTGTAACTACAATCAGTAGAATAAGAACCACTATAATTGCACATTCAGAAGGCAGCAGCCAGTCCCCACCCTGTATGCGAACTTAAATTTAAAATAAAATTTTTCTTTAGACTACTACCAATTTACAGATTTTAATCTGTAGTGATAATCTAGCATGACTGACTAATGTTAATTTCAAACCTTGAAAATGTCTGCATAAACCTATTTTCAGAATCTTGGATCTAAGTCTGACAATTATCTAAACAATTTTAATTTAAAATAACATTACTATATTGTATTTGTTATTTTAATTTAAAATAACTTCATTCGATAGCTTTTGGTATTGTAAATAAAATAACACTATTCTATAGTTTGGTATCTTAATTTAAATAACATTATTCTATAGTTTGGTATTTTAGTGAAAATAACATTATTCTTAAGGTTTGTGGTGTTTTAATATAAATAACATTATTCTATCGTTTCCTCCTTCCGTTTAAAATAACATTATTCTATAGTTATAGTAACTTATGAGAAATAAGAGCGTTACGCCAAACTCAAGCATTGTGATCGACATTGTGTTTCTTATTGTTGTCGTTTTCCTTCTTTTTTTCCCTCACGGTATTGTTTTGAACTTGTGAATTATACCGGATTTAAGACCACTGGCGTGTGTGTTACAATAGATACATAAATACGTACATATATCCATACATGAATAAGTACATATATCCATACAGAAAATACCTACATATATCCATTCATAAATACATACATATATCCATACATAAATGCGTACATACATCCAAACATAGGAAAACTGAAACTTGTCAACCTATAAAGTATATTTCAAGCAAAAGTGCATTAAAGATCTGGATATTCCAATTTAGTGTAGAAGTAAACACATATGCAACATATTCAATTGTAGTAGAAAATCCCAAAGTAAAGTTTCAGGTTTTGGGAATACTGATGAATGAAGAAGCTTTGTCTGTCCGGTGACATCTAATTTACCGCATAGAAATTTGGGACAATATCAGTTTTCAGAAAAGGTTCCTCCTGTTCTTCTTCTTAGGACATGAGTGAACTGGAGGGAAAGACCAAAGTGGCAACACCCAATAACCTCTGATTACTACAGCAATCACCACAAGTGTGGATGAAAATGAATGTTTATTGATTTGCTATTGGTATGCAGGGAAAGTTAGTCAACGAGGAGCGTATACTGCCTTTTGTTAAACTATATCATTTAGAATAATTCGGAATTAGAAACGTAAGGATTAAAAGACTCCCCCTCCCCATGTATGGGATGCACTAAAGAAATTATACTCGATGAAAATGTACTTTCAAATTGAGACACGAAAGTAGTGATGGGGGGCTGTTTAGGGCATATGAGGCCAATGAAGGAAAAACACCCTGGGGATGTTTAGGGTAAAAATTTATAGGGCCTATGAGAACATATAGGGAAAAACACCCTGGGGCTGTTTGGGGCAAAGATTTATAGGGACAATGGGAATGAGCATGACAAGACCTCTTAAGACAGTACAGGGACAAGATTTATATGGCAAAGTGAGAGTAAATTCTTTCGAGGCAATGGAGTGAACCATTACACATAAATTATACAACAACTAAAAATTTGTTTAGGCAAGAGAGAGTAAATCCTTTTGAGGCAATGGAGCGACCCATTACACATAAATTATACAATAGACTAAAAGAATTTTATGCAAGAAAGATTCAATCTTTTCGAGGCAATCAAGTGGCCCTGAAAAGGGACTTTTGGGTTTCGTTTATGTTAATGCCATTCCGTTAACACAGAGGACATCTCACGGATCTTCTTCTCTTTCTCAAACTTCATCTAACCTCTGGTCCGTAGATGAGAACGTCGATTCAGACAACCTTGTCTCTCCACATAGACCTTTCGTTTCCAAACGCTTGTCTCAGTGATCCAGATGATGGTCCATGATGATTTAACATACATGGGTAAGTCTGTACGGAACAGTATCTACGATACGAGAGTAGAGGATTCAACGTTTGTCCACATCTTGTGATGAAAACAGATGAAGGGAATGAAGTGAACCGCGTTTATTTATTGTGGAAGACCGGATCGAAACGGATTGAGATTGTTCACCAATCCAATCACACGTTGCAAAATTCAGCCACTTTGCTGAGTCTGTCTTCCAATTCGAACAGACATACCTGTGACGTCACAATCCCTATATAGGTGCACTAGCGTTTCTGCGCAGTAAATCAATGCGACATTCTTTTTCAACACATCACAGAAACTAAGAAGACGAAGAATTGGGGTGCACCGGCCGTGGAGATGACAAGCAATGGCATACCAGCGGCTACCAAAGTCAACACGAACCTACTTCCAGAAGGGGTCGATTTCAGTTGGGATTTAGTGGATTTTCTCTCTTCTTCACAAGAATTTGTTCCTGTACCAGCACCATCTCCACCTTCTCCTTCTTTACCACACGTCGGGGATTTTAAACAGAGACAGAAAGAAGAATTGGAGAAATTTTTACAAAAGCAGAAAGAAGCAGAACAAGCTTTTGTTTCTCCTTGAACAGCAACAGCGAGAAGAAGAAGAGGCAAGAAGGAAGCGACGGGAAGAAGCAGAAGCAGAGAAAAAACAAGGTCTAGGAGAGAATGAGAACAATGAAAGTCAAACGGTAACGGCACTCTTGGACATTTTGGCAGAGTTAAGGAGTCTGAAACAAATGAATCAGTCTTCTTTATTACGACCCAAGAGAAAAAGACTTTCCCGAGCCAAACAACCCAACCCAGTTACTACGCCTGAGATACCAGCCCTAGTGATTTCTACTAAATCATCAACAGGAGCAGGTCCAGAATTAGGCCTTGGCCGTGGCAAAGGCTTAAGGCAGTTAAAGCTGATTGCTTCTGGTTCCTGAGCTTGTTGTTGTTTTTGAAAAAACAAACACCCAACGATCCTTTTCAGGGCCACCCACTTCTTTCGAAAAGTGTTAGTATTCATTTTGCCGCAATCAATTTAAACTCAAAATACCTTTTTTACCCGATGATGTACGTGTATGAGTGCGTGAGTGTAGGTCCTTATTCTAAAAAATAAAAACCAGTCTAGTCTATTTTACAATCCAGTTCACAACACAACACTTTTAAAAAGTTCATAGACTTCTGTGTCTTTTGTTTGTTCACTCTCTCTGTTTTTGAATTTTTTCACTTTCACGGTTTTTTTCCTCCTCTTCTTTCTCACTTATTCTCGTATTCTTTTCTTCTCTTTCTGAACATGTCGAGGTTCATCCTTTGCCAAGGGCACCTCTTCTTCTTCCTCCTGCTCCTGTTGTTTCCTAGTGCAGTCTGAAGACCAATGTCCTTTCTCTTGACAATGATAACAGGTATCTTGACTTTGTCTCTTTTGACACTGGTCTTGCTTTTTTCACGGTCTGGACATTCTGTAGCCCAATGCCCTTTCTTCTGACAGATATAACAAGTATCTTGACTTTTATCTCGAAAGGAGGGAGAGTAGTCCGTCGGCTTGTTTGTAGAAAACTTTCGTATCAAGCCTCGCAAAGGTCTGATCAGAAGTTCGATCTCTGTGGGCTCTTATTTCGTTCTGGTCGGCTTGATAGTGAAATGAATACTGAGAGGGAAGGCACTAGCCCTTTATAAATACAATGGTCTGACATGGATATAAAGGTGTCCATGGCTTTTAAAATGTAGTCATTTGACTTTGTGTAGTCAAGATGAAACGATCGCATCATTTCGTGAAGAAAGGAGAAGAAAGTAAGAGGCAGAAACTTGTCTAATCGCCTCGCCAAGTAGCTGAAGTCTTGGCTCAGATTCATGCCAGCGATTTCGAAGATGAGATGAGTCAACCAGAATCCAGACCCAGAGAGTCTACACTCAACCTAACTTCACCACCGCCAGTAAGTCCTGAAAAGTACTTCCACATTCGAGAGACGGACAGCCGCTCCTCTAGAAAATTTAGAACCACGGCCTACATGTACACGGTGAAGTTTAAAGATTTCAAATCCCACGTACCGTTGGAGAAAGCAGAGGGGTTCATCACTGATGTGTGGTATTCTTTGTTAACTACACTGAAACAGCAATGTGAAGCCAAAGAAGACGACCGCTTGAGACTTTACATTCATCACGACAGTTTGAAGTTCCCAGTCTGGATCGAGTTTAGCAGTCTATCAGAATTGACACCTTCCAAAGTCATCGACAAGATTCATCACGTACAGCAATCCAACGACAAGTTTCACATCACCGACGGAAAAACAACACTGCTCATGACCCACGTGTCTATTCCCCAAGTGACCGGACGCGAAAAATTCTTATTGGTAGAAGACTTTCGCAGCACCAAAAGAGCTTCGTCCTAATTAACAACTCTCAAGACAAGATGTGTTTAGCCCGTGCCATCGTGGTGGGACGAACGTATGCTGACAAGAACGACACTATAGAATGGAAGAGAGACTGGGAGAATATTCGAAAATCTAACCGAATCAAAGAACGAAAAGAACCAGAACTCCTGTTACAGCAAGCAGGGATATCCAAAGACACACCCTGTGGCATTCCTGAAATGCAAAAATTGCAAAACGTCTTGGCTCCTCGTTACACCTTGAAAGTGCACCCTCAAGACGTTCGCGGACCTCTGTTGTTTCGAGGCAAAAATCTCAAAAATGGAAAATACATTCACGTCTATCATCACGATGAACATTTCGATACCATTACCAGTATTGCCCCATTCCTGGGATACAGTTATTACTGTGAGAAATGTGACTATGGCTAAAACAATCGAGAGCAAGACAAGCATTTCGGTTCGAAATGCTCAGGATATTTGGCCTCTAAACCCTGTCTTGACGAAGGACAACCACGAGTGCATTGCCCTGCTTGTCAGCGCACTTTTGTCAGTCCAACCTGTTACCAACAACATCTGAGAATGTGCCCTACTTATGGACAAGGCATACGCACCAATAATGCCAAGGCGCACGCATGTTCAGGAAAGAAGCGATGTCACATTTGTCACCAAATCGTGGACTTCGAATACAAATGCTACATTCAGAAATACCAATCCAAACTAGAAAAGAAAGATGACCAGAAGAAAGGGAATTTCATCTTTTTCGATTTCGAATACGTGCAAGAGACCGGCATTCACATTCTTAATTTCTGCGTGGCTCACCGAGCGTGCGAGAAGTGCATCCAAGAACCTTTCATTAGTCATTGCCCTCACTGTAACAAGATTCCTGGAGGTCGTGAGAAAATCTTTCGGGGACAAAACACGCTGACCGATTTTTCCCAATGGATCTTAGACCTCATCAACTAGATGTGAAGCCAAGAGGACATCGAACGTTACAGAGATTGTCATCGCCATGCCATGGTGATGGCTTACAATTTCTCCGGATACGATGGGCAATTTCTTCTCAGATACTATAAGGAACAAAGTACCGAACCTCCGAAAGTGACTTTTTCCATGCAAGTGGGACAAATGCAGTTTAAAGATGCGATGAGTTACTCGGCCATGCCTTTGAGTCGAATGCCTAAAACGTTTGGAATCAGAGAAATGGTCATAGGCTATTTCCGCACTTTTTCAACACCAAAGCCAATGAACACGCCATTCAACCCTATTTGCCTGAGTCTCACTACTACGACCACGACAACATGCGCACCGAACAACGAGAATCTTTCTACGCTTGGTACCAGACTCACGCCTCGGATCCCTTCGACTTTCAGGAAGAAATGTTAAAGTATTGTTGTTCCGACGTAGACATTTTACGGCGGTGCTGTGGAAAATTCCGAGAATAATTCATGGAGCACGGAGGGATTGACCCTGTGAAAGAAGCCTGAACCATTGCCAAAGCGGGTTCCTTAGTGTACAGCCATCGATTCATGCCCGAAAACACAATGGCTGTCAAATGCCCTCAAACGACAAACTTTGTCAAACGTTAATACTCGGTCAAAGCCCTACGCTGCTTACATTACTTGTGCGACAAGGAAGACAAATGGATCCAACATGTTCGCAACGGAGGAGGCGAAAAAACCATCGGAACGTATTCAGTGGATGGATGAGACTTAGAAAACCCCCAGATCGTACGAGTTTAACGGGTGCTTATTTCACGGTTGTCACATCTGTTACCCTCAACGTGGCACTGAATATCAGTTTTTACAACGGACCATGGAAGACTTGTACCAGGCTACTTGTCAGCGGTGACTGAAGTTAGAACAGCAAGGATGCCAAGTGGTGGAAATGTGGGAACACGAGTACGATCACCGATTGAAAACCGATGCCGAGTTTAAACGCATCGTAGAAAGTTACAAGCTGGTGGACCGTCTGAACCCACGGAACAGTTTGCACAGAGGACGGGCGAATGCCACCTGTTTGCTGTACCAAGCCGACGAGGAGAAAAGAGAAGAAATCAGATACTTGGACGTGTGTTCGCTGTATCCGTACGTGTGCAAATATTATCACTTTCCCACTGGTCACCTGCAATTGCTGATGAAACACATCGACGTGGACAACATTCGACAATACGAAGGACTGATTAAGTGCAAAGTCTTGCCTCCCACGGACTTATACCATCCCGTTTTACCTCACCATTGCCAAGGAAAACTTATGTTTCCCTTGTGTCGCACTTGTACCGAAACGTGCATCCAAGACCAACCTTGTCAGCACACCCAGGAAGAACGCGCCTTGACAGGAGCGTGGGTCAGCGTGGAATTGTTTAAAGTTCTTGACCTGGGATTCCAACTGTTAGAAGTGTACGAAATTTACTACTTTCCCAAGACAGAAAAACACCACAAAGGCGACTAGACTCAGAAAAGTATTTTTGCAAAGTACGTGGATGCCTTTTTGAAACTGAAACAAGAAGCTAGCCGCTATCCTTCCTGATACCAGACTCCCGAAGACCAAAAAAAATTCAAAGAGAAATACTGGGAGCAGGAAGGTATTACTTTAGACCACATGGAGAAAAGCAAAGGGTGGCGATCGTTTGCCAAAGTGCTGTTGAATTGCTTGTGGGGCAAAATGGCACAACGACCGTGTTTACCAAAGACGGAGTATTTGACAGAACCTTCCCGCTACTTCCAGATGATTCACGACAAAACCAAATACATGAAACACGTGGACGTCGTTCGTGAGGACTTGATCCTGGTCAATTACGAAGAAGAACTGGACTTTGTAGAGACCGTCGAATTTGGAAATGTCATCCTTGCGGCTTACGTGACAGCCCATGCTCGCTTGAAACTTTACGAAGCTTTAGAGCTCTTAGGAGATCGTGTGCTGTACTTTGGCACGGACAGTTGCATCTAAATAGATCGACTAGGTCAACGTCACCCTGACATCGAAGAAAACCGTTTAGGAGCCTGGACGGACAAGCACCCCAACCACAAGATTCTAAGTTCAGCAAGTGGAGGTCCCAAAAATTATGGCGACGAATACCGTGACCCCCAAGGAGAAGTGCACACGGAGTGTTAAGTTAAAGGAATGACTCTCAATTATCGCACCAGTCGGGTGGTGAACTTTGCCGTATTGAAAGAAGCTTTGCAGTCTGGACATGATGAAAACTTTAAAGTGACCACCTACGAACCCAAAAGGATTGTACGTTTACCCATACACCAAATCGTCAGTCGACCCTTGAAAAAAGTCTATCAAAAGCGAGTTCGGCTTCCCAAACACTTTACCGTACCGTACATACACGCTGATATAAACAAAAATGGTTCCAAGACGATAGCCTCCGGCGAGAAGGATGACTTCGAGAGAGCAAGAATCGAGTGAGAAACTCGCTGAAACCTCCAAGTTCAAACCATGCCATTTTCTAGTCTTCTTGCCTGATTATTGTAATTGTGCCAGTGGATTGGAAACGTTTCAAAAATGGCCCACGGATAGAGAAGGATTACCTACTGCAAAGAATAGCCCTATCTATGTACCAAATTTTCACACCGAAAATAGATAAAAATAAAACATTGTTCATTCAGACTAACATGTAGGCCGAAATGACCTTGGCAATAGCAAATCGTTTTCGCGTAGTGTTTACAAACTATGTACCAGAGTGAGCTAAAAATTATGCTTCTGTAATAGGTTTTACGTTTAGATAAACATAATTTACTGAAAGAAAATATCGAATCCCGTGAAAATAATCATTACAATAAAATGTAATGAAACAAAAAAATAAAAAATAAAAAAGATTTTTTATACTGGCACACAAGCATTTTAATTACATATACGTAACACTACACCCCATAAAGAAAATGAAAGATTTCTATAATAAAGCATTCTTTTTAAAATATGTAAATTATACATGAGGTAAAACAAAATTACATAAGAAAATTCTTATGAATTATACAAAGTGTATCTGAAATAATAGTTCTATACACGGGAAAGTGCATCTGCAATCAAATTGTATTTTCCTTTGATGTGCCTGATCTTAAGATTATATTCTTGCAAAAACAAACTCCACCCTAATAATCTTTGATTTTTATTTTTGTTCTTTTCGATGAAAGTAAATGGGTTGTGATCACTAAACGAAACAACCGGATAAGGAGCTGAGCTAATGTAAACTTCACAATGCTGTAATGCCAATATTACAGCCAAACATTCCTTCTCGATTGTTGAGTAATTCCTTTGGTGTTTATTTAATTTCGTAGAGAAATAGCACACTGAGTGATCAACACCATTTCTATCTTCTTGAATCAAAACTGCTCCAACTCCAACATCACTTGCATCCACAGATAATTTAAAAGACTGATTGAAATTTGGAGCTGTCAGAACCGGCGCACTTTTGAGTATGGCTTTTAATCTATCAAGAGCTTCCTGACATTGTTCAGCCCAAATAAGCTTGTTTCTCTTACTTAAAAAGTTTCTCAGGGGTTCAGCAATATTAGAAAAATTGGAACAAAACTTTCGATAGTTTTCGGCCACACCTATACATCGCATCAGTTGCTTTATACCGACAGGCACAGGGAAATCAGAGATAGCCTTGACTTTAGCATCTATAGGTTTAACTTGACCATATCCCACAATATATCCTAGAAAAGTTACACAAGCACGGCAAAACTTACTTTTAGATAAATTGATTGTCAAATTTGCATCAGTGAGTCTTTCAAAGAATTTCCGAATCGTGGCTAGATGTTCTTTCCAGGTGTTGTTTTAGATGATGACATCATCGATGTAAGCATCACAATTGTCTAGACCAGAGGTAATCATATTCATCAAGCGTTGAAACGTACTTGGGGAACACTTCATCCCGAGCGGCATTACTTTATATTAATAGAGTCCATCTGGAGTCACAAATGCCGAAATTTCTTTCGTTCTTTCCGAAAACTAGTTCAAAGGGACTGAATCCTAAAGATTCTTGAACGGACTCCCTAAAAGCAAACAAAAGTAAATGAATGCATTCATCGCAATCTTTGCTCGTATCAAAGCAATATGACCGAATCATATTCTTTAAACTCTGATGAAATCTTTCTAAAGCCCCTTGGCTCTCAGGGTGGTAGGAAGAAGATTGAAATTGTTTAATGCCTACTTCGTGCATAGCTTGCTGGAAAATTCCAGACATGCAATTTGACCCTTGATCCGATTGGACAGTTTTGGGAAGGGCCAAATTGAGTAAAAAAACACTTTATCAAAGCTTTTACTATACTTTTAGTTTTAATATTCCTCAAAGGAATCGCCTCTGGGAATCTTGTTGACGCACACATAATGGTCAACAAGTACTGGTTGCCTGACTTGGTCTTAGTTATGGTACCAACACAGTCTACCATAATTCTGCTAAATGGTTCGTCAAATGCAGGAATTGGTTGCAGATTAGCCTTAGGTATGATATGATTGGATTTTCCTATCATTTGACAAGTATGACAAGATCTACAAAATTTACAAACATCACTTTTGATTTTTGGCCAATAAAAGTGAGTCACAATTTTGTGATAAGTTTTATTTATCCCTAAATGACCAGCCAGAGGAGTTTCATGGGCCAAACTAAGTATTTCCTGTCTGTAAGATTTTGGAACTACAATCTGATAATTCACTGACCATTTGTGATTAGCAGGCACCTCGGGATGTCTCCATTTTCTCATAAGAATTCCATTTTTAATGAAATAACAGACAGGCACTTCAGTGGCTTCAGTTTCACTAATGTCCCTTTGAAACAAACAGGAGATCTCAGGATCATTTTCCTGTTCGACGACAAGTGATTGTCGTTTGTCACCCTGATTAGATACAAGAAAAAGAGTATTTAAAAGAGGATCACTGTGATCAATACCTTTTGAATGATCAAAATTAGAAATGAAAGTGACCTCATCAAAAGCCTGACCAATACATGAGTCAGCTAAAGGAATATTTTCCTTATCAAAATCATTCTCAAGAGTTTTCTTTGCTATAGGTCTGGTAACTACACAAGCTGGGTATAAATCAGGGTATTCTTTTTCAATAGGATCAACTTTCTGATCCAAAGAAGGCTTGTCAGTTACAAGTGGATTAACCACAACCTTGTCTCCAGCTAGGTCGTTGCCTAGCAACAAATGAATACCCTCAACGGGTAAAGTAGTACTATTCAGACTGTCACAGGTCCTGAAACTAAGTCTGATGACAAATTTACAGAATGGAGAGGAACGTTAACAAAGTCGTACTCTACTCCCTGAATGAGAACACTCTCATTAGAACAGAACTTCTATGAAAAAGGCAAAGTACCTGATAACAAAAGACTCTGAGAAGCTCCTGTATCCCTTAAAATTTTATTAGGGAAAGGATTGGCCAAATCACCCAAGAGTGATATAGAACCCTTCGACATGAATGGTTCATAATTCTCCATAATAAAATCAGACTGGGGATTATTAGACTGAACAAATGTATTGCTTTCAATACCTGACCGTGACCTTGACCTCTTAGAAATAAGAGCATTTGGGATAGGTCTATCTTGATTCTGATGCCTATATTTCAATTTAAAGCAATCGGAAATGACGTGTCCTTTTTTCTTGCAATAGGTACACGTAGGAATAGACAAGGATGTTGAATCAAGTTTATCAGAAGCTTGATTTTTAGAAGTTGTGCCAGATTGAGTTTTAGGAGGAGTCGTATTGGGCAGAAATACCTTTCTACCAGTAGACTGCTGAGTGAATGATTTGCCTGCAACAGGAACTTTATGAATTAAGGTATATTCATCAAGAGCAGCATTTTCCAAGGTTTCAATCTTATGCTCTTCAAGATGATTCTTAATGTCATTAGGAACACAGTTTTTGAACTCTTTAAGTAACACAAGTTGTTCAAGACTTTCATAATCATGTTCAACTTTCTTGGCTAAGCACCATCTCTTAAATAACAACTCTTTTTCTCTAGCAAATTCAACATAAGTTTGTCCAGTTTCTTTTTTATAGTTTCTGAATTTTCGCCGATAACCCTCAGCGACTAACGCATATCCCCTTAAGATGCACTCCTTATCCAAATTATAGTCAGAACTTTGTTGTATTGAAAGGGATGCATAAATATTTCGGGGTTTGCCAAAAAGTACACATTGCAATAATTGAGTCCAATGCTTCCTTTGCCACTTCATATTTTCAGCAACTTTTTCCAAATAAATAATATATTTGTGTACTTCCTTTTCGCTAAAAGGGTGAACTAACCTAACATTTTTTGTAATGTCAAAACTTGAATTTGTATGTAAAGTGGGATCGTGCTTTTCACTTACCAGCTCAAATTCTTTCATTTTAATTTGAAATTCCCTTTCATCCTTCTCTTATTCAAATTGTAACTTTTTATCTTTCACCCTCTCCTGTCTCTCCTCTTTCTCAAATTGTAACTGCATTTGTTTCTTTCTTCCTCTCCTGTTTCTCTCTCCTCTTTCTCAAATTGTAATTTCATTTATTTATCTCTCTCTCTCTCTCTCTCTCTCTCTCTCTCTCTCTCTCTCTCTCTCTCTCTCCTGTCTTTCTTTCTCCTCTTTCTCAAATTGTAATTGCAATTGTTTCTCTTCAAATCGCAACTGCAATTGTTTCTCTCTCTTCTTTCTGAAGCTCGAGCTTCCTTAACTCCAATGCCATCTTGTATTTCATTTTTAATTCCATTACTTTTATGTCAGAGTCCGATACCGAATTACTGACCGAAGCCAAAATACTTTGATCAAAAACAGTTTTCTCTACCAAATATTAAATCAAAAGATTGTTAATTTCTTGCTTCGTTAAGGAATATTTTGCTTCAGAAAGATCGTACTTTCTGGCAAGTTCAAGCAACTCAACCTTTTTTCAGACTATCCAACTGCTCCTGAGTTGGACTAGAAAGGAAAGTTTCGACTTTTGATGACATTGTGAATGAAAGCCTGTTGTTTTCACTAAAGATTTCAAGCAAAATGTAAAATAGTACTTGGGATTTAAACACTAGGGGAATTTAAATTTCAAAAAACAAATTTCTGAAATATTTTATCCGATTTTCTCCTGTCACGTGTATGCTCGTACAATAATAACAAGAGCAAAGAGTGAAGTCAACAAGCTTTGTAAGCTTTAACAAAATAATTTATTTCGCTAGAAAACAATGTAAAAATTGGAAATAGGACTTACGGTTTGTAAATATAATCCAAAACTTAATCCTAAGATTGAAAAATACAAGTCCTATCACTAAACAGTTCTAATAAAATCCGGGTTTGAATCTCGATGAAATTCCAATATGGAGACGATGACGTCAGAAGAGTGGTGGTAACAGATCCTCAATTGAATCACAGTTTATGTTTCCGTATAACTCCAGAATAAATTTCCACTGAATTTCTTTCTCCCAGAACGTTTTATAAAATAATATATTTGTTTAGCTTCCTAGAGAATAAATTATTAAATTCCAAAAACAAATGAAAATCAAACTGACAACAACAATTAAAAACACATTGTTTCCTCAAGGTGTTAAGAACGACTCTGATCCTATCTAGCAGAAAATAGCTGTTTTAAGCCTCGATTTTAGATCACATGGTACTTCAAGCGATAGGCTAGGTGATTTACTAATTTGAACATCGCAATAAAAAGAATGAAAATTAACACGTAGGCAAGAATAGCCCTATCTAAGTACCAAATTTTCACACCGAAAATAGATAAAAATAAAACATTATTTATTCAGACTAACACGTAGGCCGAAATGACCTTGGCAATAGCCAATCGTTTTCGCGTAGTGTTTACAAACTGTGTACCAGTGTGAGCTAAAAATAATGCTTCTGTAATAGGTTTTACGTTTTAGATAAAAAGTATTTACTGAAAGAAAATATCGATTCCCGTGAAAGTAATCATTACAGTAAAATGTAATGAAACAAAAAAAAAATTTTTAAAACTAACACACAAGCAATTTAATTACACATACGTAACACTAGAACAGGACTTGTCTACTTGGGACCTGAGACTGGATTGGGATATGAAGTACAGTGTTTCAGTTGTGGTCTGAGGTTGTGTATGGATCGATGTATCTATAAAGATTCAGCTATTCTGGAACATACTCGATGGTCTCCGCATTGTCCTTACCTTTCTCTGGTGTTTACACCCATCACACTATGGCTCAGGTGTGAAGACACCTTAGAGAAGGTAGTACCGTTGTCCAGGAAGAACAAAAGGAAGACTTCCGAAACTAGTCATTAAAAAGGAACGATGGACAAGCTCGAGACTTCATTACGACTAGTATAAAAAGGGACAACATCGAAGACCGATAGTTCATTGTAACTTCCAATACCAAGCGAGAAAGATGAATCCTTTCAAAAAGCAAGATTCAAGTCCAACGAGAAACTCGGGTACGATGCTGTGCCTTGCAATGGTAGGGATGCCTTACGATGTGACCTCAGCGATTCAGTATTACATCATGGACACTTTGTTATGACTACCACTAAACCTACCATGGATGCGAAAGCGATGCCACTCGTCATCGTACACTTTTCATTTTATTTGTAGATATCATCTTCCAAGTGAAACCATGCGTCTACCACTCTACGGATGTCATCCAAAACTGAGCAAACTCCTGCGGATTTCACCGTACCCTCATCAAAATGAATCTGTGAAAGACGAATATTCGTTCCCTGTGAGTTTGTCTGAATACTGCGACTTTGAAAGTCGATTCCAAACCTTCAGAGTAAAATGGCCAAAATATCTGGGAGGACATACCCCATAAGAATTATCCAGAGCCATATTTATCTACTTGGTCGAAGGGGATAAAGTCAAGTGCTTTAGTTTCGGTGTGTCACTACACGAGTGGGAACAGAAAGATTCTGCTTACTTGGAACATGCTCGATGGTCTCCGGATTGTCACTACCTACCTTTAGTGGGACCTCGTCATTGAAGTGGAATACCATGTCGTTTAAGAAACCAGCTTGGCTAGGTGTCATACGTTGCACAACACCTAGACAAGTATTTTTCAACCCCATTTAAAAAATAATATTCAAACATTACCAAACGAATTGGTAGAGAAGATCTACAAGGATATTTGGCTGGGACTTGTCAGAGCAAAATCTCAATTGGTGACTGAGGAACTTTTATGTCGAGAAATTCACAAGAGGAAATTGACAAGATTCAACAAACAAGTCAGATTTCTCTGGATCAAGTGTGCGTTCTTCCGAATATTCCGCTTTAGACCGTTTACATCAGAGGATTTTATTGCCATTCTTGATCGTTTCTTGGAATGGCAGTGGCCAGAAATTACTATTGTTACGTGCAGGCTCGTACAAAAGTGACAAAAGAAAAGAGTGAAGCCAATAAGTGTTTGTAAATTTTAACAAAACAATTTATTTCCCTAGAAAACAATGTAAAAATAAGAAATAGGACTTACGATTTGTGAATATAATCCAAAAATTATTCCTAGAGTTGAAAAATATAAGTCCTATCACTAAACAGTTCTAATTGAATCCAGGTTCAATTTTCGATGAAATTCCAATATGGAAGGTGATGACGTCAGATGAGGTCGTTGTACTAAAGGCAACAATTCCTCGTTGAATCACAATTTATAATGTTCCCGTTTAGAATTCCAGAATGAATTTCCACTGAATATCTTTGTCCCAGAACTTTTATAGAAAGTAGCACTTGTGTAGCTTTCTAGAGAATTATTAAATCCCCAAAAATAGATGAACTTCAAATCTGACATCAACAATTGAAACACATTGTGCTATCAAGGTATAAGATACGACTGAATAGATCTACTAGCAAATGGCTATTTTTAGATCACATGGTGGCTCACGTGACGGTTTACGTGACCATTAATTTGAACAGCGCAGTAAAAACAAAAATGCCAATTATCACGTAGGCAAGAATAGACCTATCTAAAAATCAGATTCTCACGCTGGAAAAATAAAAAAGAAAGGCTGTTTACAATTTAGTTAACACGTGGGGAGATCATGGCCATGGTAATAGCCAATGTTTTCATTCGATGTTTACAAACTCTATGAACCATGGTGAGCTAAAAATAGTCCTTAAGTCATATGTTTGCGTTCCAATCAAGTCAGCAAAAGACTGAATTATTTTTTCAAACATATAAAATCCCATGAAAATAATCATTACAATAAAATGTAATGAAAAGAAAAATAAAAGAAAAAAGAATTTAAAACTAACACACAAGTAATTAAATTACATATACGTAACATTATGTCCGTCACTTTTGCTCTAGGAGAAGTTTTGACTGACATGGTCATGGATACTTTACAAGAGAACATTCGTGGTTTGCCCATGGAGTTGAGAGAATGCATTTACCGAGAGTTGGTCAAAATACAAGTGAAACGCAAAGAACAACTGCATCCGTTACGTCACCGATGTTTGAACCACTAGTTCCTAAATGTTATAAGAGGACTGATTCATGTGAAAGCGTTCCAGTGGTCAGACATTGTTCAACTGCACGAGGACCAGAAGACTTTGGTTGCTACTCATCCTACTTTTACATGCTAGCAATACTACACTGAATTTCAGAGGAAGAGTTAGAAGGTTACCAAAATCTTTTACACAATATAAACTTAGTTCAAGAGGACACTTCTGTGCGGCATGTGTCGTGGGAGTGAGTGACTAAATATTTTGGATACGTCGACGGAGTACTGCCATTTCTGTGCAAAAAGTACATTTATTACCTCCGACGAAAAGAGGGTATAAAAACTGACTGCCATGCCACGACCTTTATCATTCGTAATACAACAGATTCCGTGGAAGGAAATCAATGAGAATATTCAAACGGTGGATGATTGCCTTCGCATTTTACGAGAACTGTGTCCACTGAATTGGGGACGACGTGAGGTGTGTGTCTTAATGACTTCCTTTCTTGGATTTCGCTTACCAGCTGATTCCTTGTGGACTCTTTACGATCAGTTCATACCACTCCAAAAACCATGAAAGTGGTCCTCTTAACTGTACACGAGAGACTCATTCTGTTAAAAGCCTTGCGCTTTCATTTTGATACTTCTCGACCTCTACGGGAAACCAGGATTTGTCAACTTTTAGGCACTGAAGTGTGTACGACGAAGTGTGTGTAGCTTGTGACTTACACCCTCACTGGAAAGATGTACGTGACTGGAAAGGTTAGGGTTTCGAGGCTTGCACAAAAGAAGTGGCACACTGTGCCCAAGATTTGTCATCCTAAAAAATTAAAACGTTCAGTGAAAAAAGTACTTTTTAAACCAGTGTTAGTGAGAATACCAGAAGAAGAAGAACCACTCTCTTCAGGACAGGACAGGACTGTCATTGACATCCCCGAAAGGCCATTCCGAGGGGACCCCTGTGTGACTGTACCAAATGTAGAGACTATAAGAACATTACACACTGTCCCTACGATACCACATCTTGATCACCAAATATGTTGTACAAAGACTTGTTTATATTCCACTATGATCGTTTTGATGTGCCTTTTATTCATGTACTTAACCATTTGGCTTTTACGTATTTTTGTCTTTCGTGTTTTTCACAATTAAAGATAGCAATAAACGTGTCCTGAAAAAAAGTATTAAAACTCTTGTCTTGTCTGTCTTCTTGTCGAAAGTGACATTCCTTACACTGCTATGGCTACCTCTACTGTCTCTGCTCCCTCTTTCTCCACTTTCAAAGTCATCGACGAAAACTTAGATCGCGCCAGTTAGAAGTCCTTGTGTCTTCGCCATCCCTTTAACATGCTCATTGCTGGACCTAGCGGTACAGGCGAAACCGAATTTGTCAAACGTTTGATTGAATATAAACATCATTTGATCGATCGTCCCCCTCAACGGATCGTGTGGTGTTACAAAGAGTGGCAATCGGCGTACAGCCTTCTGCGAGAAAGTCAAGGCGATTCCATTGTGTTTGTGGAAGGCATTCCTGGCGAAGACGACGGGATCGTGTCTGACCATAGTCAAACTCATCTGGTCATCTTCGACGATATGTTAGGAGAAGGCGAAGAAGAAATTAAACTGTGGTTTACGCGCAAAGGGCACCATCGTAATGCCAGTTTCATTTACATCACTCAAAATTTGTTTCAACAAAGTAAAGCCCATCGCACCGTCAGTATCAATGCCCATTACGTGGTGTTGTTTAAAAGCCCTAGAGATAAATCGCAAGTGCAAGTCTTAGCCAAACAGTTAGGAACGCCTTGGCTGACTCGTGCGTACGACGATGCCACTAAAATCCCACAAGCCTATTTACTTGTGGATTTAACCCCCCCCCCCAAGTATTTGCAATTTCGTACCCATCTGTTTCACCACTGGTGTCAAGACGTAGGGCATGTCGTCTACATTTCTCCATCTTCGACATAACAATAACAACAACCAAAAAAATCTATGAAAACCTCAGTCACTTTGGGTCTGTCTCACACATCGTCAACATGACGTCCCTTCAGTCTCATCTTCTCGTCAAATTGATTCGTGCCTTGTACGGCATCAGTGGCGAAAAAATTCACAAACAAGTGCTCTTGTTTTAGAAGCCAGTCTCAAAGAAGTCTTATGATGGTTTACGGTGACAGCACGTCAATTACTGCAAGGCATCATTCACATTCCATTTGAAACCAAACGCTTTTGGAGAGAAACAAAGTAGCCTTGACGCAACTGGCCGATCCTCGCATCGTTACTCAAAGCAAAAAGCAAATCATCTTGAAACCTGGAGGTAGAGGCTCTCTAGGAGGTGTTATCATTCGTTCCCTCTTAAA